>VYZT01025833.1:0-67742 GCA_013400735.1 Pomatostomus ruficeps
TAATAATAATATAAATATAATAAATATAAAAATAATCAATTGTGTTCCTATCAACATATCAATATAAATTAGAGATAACATATAGTGGAAAAGTTATTAACTTTTTAAAATATTTAACTGACTCCAGAGATTTTTGTCTATATAATAAATGAAAAGTTGTCTAAAAGATTCAACTCAGGATCTTCATAGTTACTAACTGTAAATTTTCTATACTGTATTTAATACTGAAAGAAGAGTCCCAAAGTAATTTTAAGCAGCATCAGAATTTTGGAATGTCCTTTACACATCTTCAGTGATGTAAGAGAGTGACCTTTCACTGCTTAAAAAAAAAAAAAAGAGAGAGAAAAAAAATTACTTTCTACAGGAGAGCAAATGCCATGTACTGTGTTTAGATGTAAGTGTTAAAAAGTCATCCAGGTAGAAGAGGCTTCTTTCTCCTCTTGATCTGTAAAGAGAAATAGATAAATGTAAACCTTCCAGTTGCAGGCTCTCTGAGTTGGGGTAGCAACTGGTTTGACCTTCTCAAATAAAAGGATGCTGAAGCATATTGTTTTATGGTTATTCCATCCTGACTTTGAGTTATGCAAGGAAATACTTCTATTAAAAATTCAAATGTCAGTTTTGTTTTTTACCTTCTGTATTGGGACTTGTATTGTAAACTTAAAGCTCATGGCCGTGTCTTTGAGATGCTTTTGATTGACCTGTGAGTGAAATCTGAATCCTGTTCTGACTACATGTTTTCCAGATTAGTCTGAAGTTTATTGGGTTGATTTATTTTAGTCAAAAGGAGTAAGTAGTCCTTTCAAACAAATGAAATAGCAAAAATGATTTTTTATTTGCCACCTGTGTGGAAAAAGAAAGCATAAACACATTGGTATATTCGCTCAGTTTTGTGAGCAGTTCTGGGTGGTGAAGGCTATGGTAGAAGATTGGTCCGCTGTTCTTGGGGGGAAATGTTGAGCTTTAGGATCACCTAAGTTACCTTTCCTGTTCCCCACAGTTGTTAACATGGTTTGGTTATTTTTTCATACAATCATGGAATAGTTTGGGTTGGAAGGGGCCTTTTAAGACCATCCAGTTCTAACCCTCTGCCATGGGCAGTAACACCTCCCACTCGACCAGGTTGCTCAGAGCCCCATCCAACCTGGCCTTGAGCATTTCTAGACATGTGGCATCCATAAGTTCTCTGGGCAGCCTGTTCCAGGGCCTCACCACCCTCACAGGGAATTTCGTCTTAATAGCCAATCTGACCCTACCCCCTGTCACTTTGAAGATAGCACATTTCCCCTTGGGCTATCTCTCTATGCCCTTGCAAAAGTCCTTCTCCAGCTCTCTTGTATCCTCCTTTGGGAATATTTGCCTCTTTTCTGGAGTTCTTGGCTGTTTGTTTTAATTGTAACCAATGGAAGTTTCTCCTTCTGTTGCTAAGAGGAAAATGTTTATTTTTTACAGTGTTTCCATTTATCTCTTCAGCTCTTGCCTGGGGGGTTGTGTATGTGTATATTCTTTGGCTGATATGAATTATATTTTCTGTCTGGAGATCATAAGTTTTTTTGAAAGTGAAACAAAATGATTAAACTGAAGTCAACTATATTATTTGAAGCTGCTGTATGTGTTTATACTCATAGTGCTTAATCCTTGACTTTGCCTCAGGCTACTAACCCTGGCTGGTTATTAATTCCTTAAAAATGCCCTGAGCCAACATTGCTGCTGTTATAACTTGTTTGGGGCTGAAATGAAGTTGACGTTTTTCTTAGCTACAGCATCTTCTCGCTGTAATGTCACCGGATCAATTGGTTTCAGCAGTGCTGCTATTTCACCATGTGCCTTGAAAAATTTATTTCTTATATAGCATCTGTTTAGACTTCTCAAGTTAACGTTTAGTCTACCAGGGACATAACCTGTTTTAATGAAGGGTTGTCAAATCTTTTGGAAATACTCTCACTATACAGATCCTATGTGGCCTATTATGAAGAAATCCGTGGTTTTATTTTATGAAACAAAACAAAACCCTTCGGCAGGATTGGAAACTTAGGCCATTATGGTGTGGCAAGAGGACAACTGTGAAATTGGGGTGAAATATAATACAGTTTGAAATGCTATAAACTTCTTTCTTGTATACATTTTAGGGATTATTTCATAAACTACTTAAGAAATGTTGGCCTGCCATGCATGTGTCTGAGATATTCCTCTTCTGAATGTGCAACTGAGTTTCTTCCAGGCTGGAGTTTAGATTTTTCTGTTTTAATAGAAGCCTTTCTATAAAAATCAAAATGCTGTAAAACTACAGATTGGCTTCAGGAGCAGCAAAACACCTTGGCAAATTATCTCCTCGTGCTCAGGCCAGTCCCTCCCTCATCAGCTGGCATGAGCTGAATCAAAGCTGGCGTAGCACAGCCAGTCTGTGCTGCCGGACACCCAGCTTGGCTCTGGCTGACTCAGCAGCGATGGGGGACACATCTCAGAGGAAGGATGAGTCTGGAGGATGTGGTGCTGTGTGGAGTCTGCTCTTCTGCACCTGAAACGAAGCTGAGACGATGTCCTGGTAAATCCCCACCGCCCTGCATGTGGCTGTGTGAAAGTCCTGCCTGTGAAGGAGAAGGAGCAGGGTGCATCTGGCAAAAATCCACCTCACTGTGCTTTTGTACATCTACACTTTATTTTTCATGTTAAACAACTCTGTTTCCAAGGGTTCTCTGAGACACACTCCTATTTTCTTGAATGAGGTGAAACATCTTTAAAAGTTAAACACCTTCAAAAAATCCCCACCCTACTCCCCTTTCCCCCACTCTAAATTTGTCATTATGAAGGAAGTTTTGTCTCCAGGTTTCTATTTCAGAAATGAGTGACTTCAAAGGCTGCTGGAGAAATCACATCCCAAACCGCTTCTGCTACCTTCCAGGAAACCTTCCCAGTAGATATATTGGAAGAAAAATAATTAGATTGAAAAAGAACAACAGAAGGAGGTCATCCATTACCAAGAGTAGCATTTAGCAATCTACTCCTCCCTTATGAGGACAGAAGTCCAAAATATAGAATGCTTTTAAGGTTCCTGGTGTGTCCGGCCTCCAAAGCATCTTCCAGCTCTTGTTATAGAGCAGGCAGATAACTCTTATTTCTAATCCTTGTGTGAGGGACAATGCAGAATGTTATTTCAATGCATCTTTGTATCAATCTTTAAAGACTTCAACATTTGAATAGTAAAATAACAACTTTTAGCCCAATATGTTACATTTATTATGTTTCATTTACCTATTTGCATCACATCAGTGTAAAGCTTCCTCCCTTCTCATAGTGCCAGAAATGATTCAATTTACCATTTAAATGGTAGCGTTAATCATTACAGATAATTAAAGCAAAACCTGTGTGAAGAATACTGAAATTCCGTGAATATTAAGGCACAAAATTATTTTATGCGAGATTTCTGTAATGAATATACTATGAAATAATTTCATCCATGCTAAACAACTTTATTAACTATAAACTTGGTGAGATTTCAAGCATCTCACTCTTTTCCCTGTGATGACACTTGTGGGAGACAAAGTTAACAGGATGATGAACAGAGGCAAGTGGTGGCCCCATGGCCTGGGAGTTGAGGCAGCTAGTTTTGAGTCAGTGGTTATAAATTATACTCTAAGTTTGTTTTCAATGTAATATTTATAATGTTTTTCCATGATGATATAATAACGTACTGAAGTCAAAATGTGAGATGCATAACACTCGTGGTATGTAAAGCACTTCAGAAATTAAATGGAGACTTCCAGCTGCCTGTTCTCCAGGGAAAGAAGAGCGTCTCCCTCGGGAGCTGCATGAATTTTCCTTAGACCTGAGCAAGGTACTGTGTTACGTGGGAGGAGAAGAGAAGGGTCAAGGCTGGATCTGTAATGCTTCCCGAAACTCCCTTTTGGAGCTGCTTCTGCCGCTGCCGTTCCGCAGCAAGCTTTCTCTTTGGTTGATGGTGATCGCAAAGCAAATGGCACTCGGAAAGCCTGGATCAATGTGATACAGTCTATAAAAGCAGTGGAGAAGCTTATTCAGAGAAGTGCCGGTTCTCATGCATTAAAAGCTAGGAATTAAATGCTGGAAATGAAAGATGTTAAGAAAGTAGAACAGATTTAGTTTCTGTGTTGAACTCGGTTCATCTGGATGCACAGAGAAATCTGTGAAGATTTTGAACGCTGAGCAGAATAGGGCTTGGCATTGAGACAGTCTGGAGGCTGAATCAAGTGAGGCTGATCTGGTTTCAGCAGAGCTCCCTGCCGCAAATTGAGGTTCATCTCCCTGAAATGTGCAGCACAGGCTATGGTGCGGGCGGGAATTAGCAAAGGGTTAAGAAGCATGAGTGGTTGATGAGAAGAGCTAAAATTTTCATAGCGCTTCTTGTGTTTCCAGAGCCACATTTGCAGCGCTGAGGCTGGCGCGGAAGAAGGCAGGGAGCTCCTGGCAAACACACAGCTCATCCCAGCTTCACAACGTGACCAAACCCTGCCGGCGGCTGGGGCGGGGGCATGCGGTGCATTAAAGATCTGCTGGCCGGGGAAAAAAAAGCGAGGCATTTCAGTCCCATCCCCCCCTTATCTTGCACAGCCCCTCTCCGTGCCCTTGCTTCACGCACAGCCCTGGAGGCACAATCTGGTTGTTTCAAGAGGAGTTCTGATCTGGAAAACACCCCCTTTCTTACTTGACGGCGCTGCCAAAGATTATTGAAAGCTGGTATCTGCTGACTCCAGTGACAATTTCTAATAAGTTTTCCATCACCAATTTCTATGGTGATGCATGAACAAAAAAGAACACAGCTTGACTTTCAGCTCCGGAGCTATTTTTACAAGGCTGGCTCTTAAAGACAAAAGAAAACATTTTCTTTCTAAACTGAGCATATTTGACACTGAAGGTCAGCGAGAGATAATACGACCAGAACTCTGGTGTTTATGCACTCATTTGCTTATAGAGCAAATTAAATGATTTAATGACCTGATGACTTCCTCTTCTATCATCGCTAAATGAAATATAACCCTCTTCACCCCTTCATGTGCCTCTCAGCCCATTTAAGGATCTTTTAAGGATCTTTTTGTCCATGAAATCTGCACCTTTCATTACCCTTACCAGGTGCAGCAACTGGAATTCCTGAAATGAGATTCAGGGGCGTTGTGTGACTGCTCCTGCCACTATGCAGACGGTCATTTCTTCCCATGCTAATTATTATCAAGCAACCAAGAGAAAGATTAAAAAGTACAATGTTCCTTAAAGGCTTTTTCTTGCCCCACATTATGTTCTCTGGAAAAAAGGAAAAAATAATCCTGGAAACGAGTTAGTCAGGGAGCAGAGAGTATCTGCTCGGAGCCTCACGTGAACCTGGCTCTCCTCTGAGGACAGGGAGAGGGAGGGAATGAGGGGGAAGGAGAGGTGTGGATGTTTTTATCAGAAGGTGCTTTTCTCACGGTGTCCAAGATAAAGGGACTGACATTCTTGCAGTGCTCTAATGGGGATGGAAGAGTAACTGGATCCTGAATTAGGTGGTTCACTAATGTGCCTATTTTTTCCAGTCCAAGTAGTTCTGCCTAGCGCCTCGGGCTTCTGGAATGGTGTTTTTATGCCACTTTAGGTCTTAGATTTGTTCTTTTCAAACCAAAGAAGATGTAAGGCTTTTAATTTCTTTATCCTCACCCTGTTTGGTTCTTTTTTTAATACTAGGTTCAGTTCAACTGATGGTTTTGATTTTGGGGAATTTTTTTTTGGTTGTTGTTTGGGTTTTTTTTCTTTTTTTTTTTTCTTCTTTGAATCAGACTAATTGTGACATTCTGTGATTAATTTTACTTGGATGGAAATGTAGCACATAGTGTATTGAGATCCTGATTTTTTTTTTTTTAGTTTTTTTTTTGTCAAGTTTACAGTCTTTTTTCCAATGTGGGCTGTGGTTTCATTACAGTAAGTTCCTGCTTTGGATGCAGAGACTTACGTCAGATTCACCAGCTGCTGCTCTCTCAAAATAGGCAGCGTGCCAGTACCAAGGATTAGCTGGGTTACTGTTTGTCCCACCAGTTGTTTTTAAAATCTTTAACTGCAGAAACATCCCTGTATGCCCTCTCTGCAACTCAGTGCCTGATGCCCTCTGTTCCCACCCTCCTTTTAAATTTCCTTCCCCGGGTCATCTATTTTGCTTGGAGTTTTGGTATTCATTAACTTGATTTGGAAAACACATTTATCAGTATATTTTTTGCTTTCTTACAAGCTAGTAAGCTTCCACATAAATATCTTTCTTGTCTTAGGTGATGGCTTTTTGGGAATGGGTTTCCTCTGTGTATCACAGTGGCTGCAGTATTAAGATACTGTCATTAAAATGCTTATCACAGGGAGTGAATGACTTGCTTTCTGATAACCCTGGAGGAGAAAACAGCAGCGGTAAGCCATGTTCTTCTAAACTACAGTTTACTCCACTTGTGGAATAATTTTAATTCAATCAAATTACCTCCATTCTACAAGAGCCGTGGCTTGGAAACAGCGGCTTTATGCAAGTTCTTCTCAGTCCATCAAGTTCACTAATAAAGCTGAACTGAAATCCTAAACTGGTTCCTAAATTAAGCTCAGAGTTGAGCTGTGTTCCAGTCAAGGCAGCCGGGGATTTGCCTTGCAGGGGTTGCCTGAAGTACCAAGTGTGTGTTTTTCCCTGGAGGAGCTGAGGCCGCGAGCAGAGGAACCCGGGGCTGCGCATCTGTGTGCCGGTGTTGGGAGCAGAGCTACACCCCTGTTACTGTTGCAGCGCTATTTCTGTGCTCCAGGAGAGCGTCTTGGGACAGACCATGGGTTTCTTTCTCCTAAGATGCTTCTGTAGCCTTCAACTCTCCCCCTTGTCCAAGTTAATCATGACAGTTTTGGAGCAGGCATGTCCTTTAGGGCAAATAGGAGGAAAGTTAATGGAAGACCATGAACACTTTGATGTATTTGCCACTGTGCTCCCTGAAAAGATGACAGGTTTTAGCCCAAGTTTAAAAAAGAAATCTGAATTGTAGCTGCAGCCAAAGCCAGCGCAGCCAGTCTCTTTGTACAGGATCTTTGTGCTTGTACCAAAGGTGACAGTATTGGGCCAAAACAAATGTAGGAGCTTTGGGGAACCAGGAGTTAAATGAAGAGAGACCACAGGACTGTTCCTCTCCTCCAGGGCAGTTGCTTCCATCCAGGCTGTGAGATTTAACTTCATTAACCACACTAGGTCTATCAGAGTGTGTTTTAAGATGTAGAGAAGATTTATTCTCAAAAGGAGGAAGAGCATTATGATGCCTGTAAGATACATGCTGTGAGCGTAGAGAAGAGGTGTCTGACAGGAGCAAGAGAGTAGCTTGTCTGGGGGAGAGGCGATGGCAGGTTTAAGAGGATGTTTTCCCTCTTAGCCTCTAAAACCTTTCAGACAGAAGGTGCATCTTTACTCTCAAACCCTGTTGTTTTCCCCAGCACTGGATTTTGCCAGGTGGGTAAGTTGTGATGAGAAGTGTGTGGAGTTATGTCTCCTTTAGTGTCCATCTTTGTTGGCAGCCATACGTGAAAGTGGGAAGTGGGAATATTTAGGCTATTAGTGTGTGTTCTGAGTGAACAAGTATTGAAAGGCTTATGTTCAGAACTCCTCTGGATGTTGCAGCTTTCATCAGCTCTTCAAAGTGTCTGATAAGAGTGACCCAACTGCTGCTGCACTGCGGGTCTGCCCAAGCCATGTTGTTTCTCTTCAAAGAGCTTGCCTTTTGCCTTGCCTCCCCACACTTGTCTCTAGCAAAGAACTCAGAAACATCATCAGGTGATATTTTAGGGGAGGACACTTCGTCTGCCTTCATCCACCAGTTGTCTAATGGATGCATCCTATCCAGAGGACTGTGCATCAGGCCTCCATGAGTGCCCACTCTAACATACTTCTGCTGGATTTAGGATTACCTGGGGAAGCCAAAGTGAAAACAATGGGAGAGGAAAAAAATGCACCCTAATTCTATTTAATTAACTTTTATGCAGTTTTAAAAATGTATATGAGAATTATACCATTTCATTAATATGCACACACATGTTAAGAAGCCATAATTTGAAACCTCATCTCCCAGGGCTGGGAACACAATGCTGGGTCCTTGGGTGCAGCCTGGTGCAGGCCACCCTGCACAGGATACAGTGCTGTCCCATCAGGGAAGATAACAGATGCCATCAATGGCTGGCTGGGTGGCTGAAGGGCTTGACCATCTTGTTAACTGCTTCCAAAGTTTATTTTTAAATCTCTACCTCTTTTAAATCTCTACCAGTTTAAAAGTATCATCAGCATGTGCTGAGTGCAGGACCTCAAAATACTCTGTTCTCTTTCCCCTGCATTTCTGTCCCATCATTTCTGTCTTTGTTTTCCCTCTCCAGGTCTACAACACGAGCTGAAAAACTTGCTCTCATAAAAAATTTTATGACATCTTCCCCATGCCTGGAAATTTTCAGGGCCAGGCTGGATGGGGTGCTAAGTAACATGGCCAAGTGGAAGGTGTCCCTGCCCATGCCAGCGGGGTTGGAACAAGATGTTCTTTAGGGTCCCTTCCAGCCCAAAACATTCCATGATCCTATGAAATGTGGTAGTTGCTAAGGTATTGAAGATTAATTAATTGGGGAATTCAGTGGAAAGATCTTGCAGGTATTTTCCAACTCAAACAATTCTAAGATTGTGTATGTCTGATTCGAATTTTCAAAAAATATTTTCTTGTTATTACTTTCACAAGTAAAGTTGTTAACTTTGGCATGCTTCCCTTGATGGACTCTCTTGTAGTACAAAAGCCAAAAAGGTTCCAGTGTTGTTTTTGTTTTTAACTTCCGTAATATCTCCCTTATCATGGTAATGTTCATGGGTTGCCAGTACTCTGAGTGACAGGAGGAAAAGGTGATGTCTTTGATGCTTTGACAGCTGGGACCTACTTAGCAAGCGTCCTACCTTGCAGATATTCTTTCTTTATCAAGTGCCATGTTTCATTTTGTAAATGACATATAACTGTGTTGGCCCATGTCTCTATGGCTTTCCCTGGAGATAGAAAATACAAAATCCTTTGATTTTCTGGAAGCGTTTCGTTGTCCCATGCACTGATGCTAAAGACTGTATAAATCTTGCCTTTTTAATTGTTGGCAAAGTGACACTGCCATGCCACTAAAGGATGTTCTTTGTTGAGGGGAGAAAAATATGCTTTCTGTCTTTAATGGATTGCCTTAAAAATCAACTTAAGGAAGTTAAAAAGAAGACAGTGAAAAAAGCTTTGGAGTCCAAGGAGTGAAATTGAACATTAATTGTAGCCTGAACTGTGGTAGCTGGATTGTGTTAGTTTATGTTCAGTTGCCAGTTAACAGCATGATTCCAGCAATATGGTTTTATTGATCTCCAAACCCGATTTTGATTTGATTTAACTGTTGTCTGTGGTTGGTAAGCCATGCTCTCGATGATTCAGTGAACTGTCATAATGGTCGATCTTGTCTCTGTACCTTTTTATTCCTATTTCCTCATGCCGTCTTCCAAGGCCCTGTGAGCACACGGAGGATCAGCAGCAGATTAAGTGGGTAACCAACTGTGGACTAGGATCTGATCCAGCAAACCATTGACATGGGCCTTGTTCCGTTTACGTCAGTTGTGACTGCGTGTGCTCCTAAAGGTGAACATATGCTTTGGTGCTGTAGTGAATCAGCCTGCAAGGACATCCTGAAGTTAACATCAGGGCTGTCTCAAAGAGGAAAAAGGTGTTTTTTGCTTAGCAGTGCTGATTCAGTGGTGTCCTGCAGAGCTTTTTGGAGACACCACCTGGAAATTATTTTAGGTTTTATTGTGGGAGAAAAAAAATTTGACCTATTTCGTTGTAGATAAGAAAATCAGACTTGACACAAAATTTAGGAAGAGGTGCTTTGTGTGTGGCGTGAACAAATGAGTATGTGGCTGCTTTCTCCTTGGTTGAGGTTTGTCAAATTACTGTGTCCAAAGTTTAGAGGCTAATGAGAGAGCTTCCTGCTGTTTGTGGTTGGAGCCATGTTTCTTCTGCAAAGAGAAGTAAGACTGTTCAAAATACTTACCTAGTCCTTATCGGAATTAAATATTTTGCTTTACACTAGCAATAAAGTTGTGTGTGTGAGTTGATATAGAAAGGATTATTTAAAGCATAAAGATTAAAAATAAATTCCTTCTCAAATGTTTGTAAGAACCCAGACCATACATATCAAAGTGGCTGTAATGTTGCCACATTGTTACAAGTGGTAGTTTGCAAATACACCAAAACAAGAGAATTACATGTTTAAAGTGAAATGTATTGGTTTGACTACTATTTGAAGGTAGTGTAGGAATAGAATAGTGCATGATCCATCGCAAGGTTGGCTGTAATGGCTATAGTCTTTGTCATTATCAGTTCGGTATTGTGAAACTCTAGAATTCTAGAAAGTTATGGCTTTTTGGAAAAACTTATTTTTATCTTGTATGTGAAACATTTATGCTGATGACTTAACTGCTTTGAAAATACTCTGGTTCTTCTTTCAAGACCGAGACCAAGACCAGATTTCAGGAATAGAAATACCAGCTTACACGAGGGCTCCTTTTCAACTTACAAGAAAGAGAAGCATAAAATGGTATGAAATACTATTCTACATAAAAGAACAATCTTAATATCAATCTTGTATAGTTTATATAAAAACGATGGCTTCCTAGAATGGTGTTATCTTTGTACTTTGATAAAGTAGCATTACTATAGTGAGTTAATCTTACAAAGAAGATTTTTTGAAACAGCACTTGAAAAAACTGTGGAAAAAGAATCCAGGTGGAGATGTGGCGTTAGATTTTGGGTTTCTTTTTGCCATTCAAGTTGAAGATGGCAATTAATGCAGTCATCTTGATTTTTTTGCATTTAGTCACTCAGCATAAAGCATGACGCTCCCAATTCAAGCCTGCATACAGCGGGTGATTGCTTCGTACTATGCTGAATAAGGCTGTTTCTGAACTGCGACTGCATCTAATCAGCAGAGAGTGGGCTGACTTCACACCAGTTATTGAAAACACATTTTCATAAGTCTTCTTTCATGATAAATACCCAGCCAGAATTCTCTTGTATGTTGTAGCATGCATTGCTATTGGGAAATGTTTAGCGATGCACGTATAATGCCAACTGTACAAATATGGGTTTGTAATATTTCTTAGCATATGTGTTATGAATTCTTGAAGTTATCTCAGTCCTACAGTATATCTGTGCTGAGCAAACCGTGGCTGGGGGCCAAATCCATTTTACAGCTATCCAAAACAGTCTTGTGACCAATCAATCAAGTCTACACTTATAAAATGCCCATAGTGTAAGCACCTAAGGCACTGTGCATAATCCATACGAAAATAAATACGATATACTATCTCTGAATGGTGAAGTCAGGTGGAATTAGACATGTTCCTCTGAGGTTGTAGTAGATAAAGGAAGCTGGTTCTGTAGGAGGAGATGATTAACACGTGGTACAAATGCACACAACTTGTAAGGCCAGTTGCACTTTTGAGATGTGGATGGAAAATTGATTGAATGTCTGAAGGGAATGAAAGGTACTGACTAAGAAGGTTTTATGAATGGGACGCAGTCAGGCTGCTGAGACTTCTCCTGCACATTGCTGTTTAGCCTCGTGAAGAAGGCTTCTCCCTCATAAACACAACTCCATGAGCTTCAATTATTTCTCAAATTTACCTGCTGTTCGTAAGGGGGGACAGCCCTGAGGCTTATCGGTTTTTGCAATAAGAGCATTGCAGACTGGCCAAGTGTGCACTTGGCAGTATTTTTTTTTTTTACAGAAACGGAGATGAACTCCATATCATGAGTGAGAAACTTATGTTTAAAAAAAATGGGGACAAAACCCCTACAGTACATAATACGTCTGGATACTGCAGTTTATTTAAGAACCAATGAGATGAGAGGCTTTACCCTGTTTGATGATCTGCTCCCTTCCCCGCAAGGATGGTCTTGGCCACAGGAGGTGGAAAGTCAGGTTCACAGGTAGCTCCTGATATCTGCTCCCATGCATGAGCCTGAGCTCTAGGATCTAACCAGCATCTTCCCTTCCTTCCTGCTTCCCAGGCCTCCCATTTCCCCAGTCTAACTGTCCCATGGGCAGAAGCACGTGTGTCCGCCTCTGTCTCGTGTCCATTGTCCATACCAGCTGCAGCTCTGAAGTAGCAGGTTTGTGTTTGAGCATTCAAAAGTTCAGATTTGCTGCCCCCAATTATCTGCCACCCATTAGCTGTTACAACTTAAGTGACTTTTTTTTTTTTTGCCAACAACACCTCAGCGCTCAGCTATTAGTAGGCTGCTGGTGCAGCTCCCAGCATCCCGCTGCTCTGTGTGTGTCACAGCGGGAACAATCCAAAGAAAGCGGCGTCTTTTGAGAAAGGGTGAAATGGTTTAGACAGTGTAGAATTTATTCTAATTATTTGAATCCATTATTTAAATGTGCAGGTAGCCAAAATTGCTTCCTGTTCTGCTAATCCTTTGCTGGATAATTTACAGCCTTCTGTAACTTCATTTCTAGTCTTTTCAGCTTTCGTTGATAAAGATGCAAAAAAGACAGACATGTACAAAAGGACTGTATATAGCGTATAATTCATTTCGTAGAGCTGGGACATCTAGCTGAATGTGCCATTGATTTACCCTGGCACTAATTCCTAGTGAGTAGCTCATTTTGAAAGTAGCTAGAAGTTGGCATATTTGCAGGAGCATTGAATTCTGGCATGCAGTCACTGTTGTATTAAAAACATGATGTGCAGTGAGTCTGGAGAGCCTTTGAAAGTGAGATCTCAATAGAAGCTATGAGTTGTATTGTTACTCTCAGTACATACAGTGAAAAAACACCCCAAAAAGAGTAAGCTATAGATGTTACCAATAGTGTGCAGATTAGGGCATGGATTTTTCTTCCAAAATGTGTCAGTGATGTTGTGTTTATTAAAAAATGGTTCTCAAAGCCACTTTAAAGTCCATATGGCATCTGTTATGATTGCCTTAATAACAATAGCATAATTATGTGTATTATATCCTTATAGGATTGAATGTGCAACAAACATTGCTTGCAAGCAGCAAGTTTTTATGAGATGACAGCTGTTTTAGAACCAAAATTATAGCTTATTTATTGTGTGTATGCATTTGAGCTGGGCGAAAAATAGCAAAAGAATGAAATCTGCTAAAGGACTATTTCTCACTAAGTGTTATTTTGCAATAAAAAAGCGGGTTGTATTCTAAATGAACAATAAGAATGGGTTGGTTGGAAATAACATATTTCTGTAAAATAAGATGTTTCAAAAGGATGCAGATTGTACCACCTATTAAGGGGTTTTTCCCTTTCCTTGGATGAGAAAGGGGACCTCCTTTGGAATTGGAAAACTTTGCTTGACAGTGGAAAGTTGTAGTGGAAAAGATGAGGGATAAGTAATCATCCCCTCTGTAAAGCAAGGATGGATATGGCCTGGGTGGGAACAGAGGGGAGAGAAGGGAGGAGCTGTTGAAGGTTCATATTTTTTGTGGATCTTATAATGGAAAGTCTCAGCTCTGGTGTGGCAGGGCCAATGCTGGCCTGCAGACAGTGGACCTTGTACTGTTACCCAAATACTACGTACGAGAGTGAGTTCAGTTGAGTTGAAAGGATTGGTTGCAAAAAGGTTAACTCTTAGAATAGGGTTCTCTTTTCCCTATTTACCTTGTTTTTTCCAAAGGTCTGTCTGTCTAAAGGAGTGAGAACTACCCCTCAAAACTGTGAGGTACCTCAAGCCTTTCACACTCTGTAATTGCGATATCAGAAATAATGGTCAGGGCTTTAGGATAAGTTGCAAAAAAAAAAAAATCCTCTGTGAAAATGAGTATTTTAATTGAAAATTAGTTTTCTACTGGTGTTTACTTGTCAGAGAAATGTGTGTCAGTTACAGGTTTTAGGAACTTGTTGAAGGTTGCGCAAAATCCAGAGTTTTAGCTTGCACATTGTTATTTGCAGAGACTGTCACCTTCTCACGGAATTGAGGAAATGAGAGGTGGGAACTTGTAAAGCTGTTCTGAGGAGGCTGGGGGGAGGAGTTCAGGTGGGTGTCTTCATTGCTGCAGATGAACTGGAGTGTGGTTTCCAAGAAGGGGAAGAAAAGGTACATGCAGTACAAATGAACAGACATTTCATAATGAGGCTTATAAAGCATTAAAATTCAGGCACAGCTATTGTATAAACACAAACCAAGGCACTTGCATATACAGAAAGAAGCTCTCAATCTGTGTGAACAGTCTTGGCAGAAAGGGAGTTTTCAAAATAATATAAGGTTGTTAGAAAGTGGTTTCCCAGCATAAATTAATGTAAGATTTCTGGTGTGTGCTGTGAGTGAGTGTCCCATTGAGCTTCACTGAGATCTAAACCAGGAGTGAGAGTGACAGCTCAGCTTTACCCTGCGGTGATACTGTGACAGCACTGTTGGACAAATTCTCTGCAACACAGGGGAAAGGTTGATCAGAAATAAACTAGGCTACAAAGAGCAACTTCAGTGATTCCAAAAATCCTGAGTGCTGCGAGAGAAAAATAACTGTGAACAGAAATTCTGCATAATCCCTGCTTAGGTTGCGGATCTCATTCCTGCAGGTAGCATGTCTCTGGCTGAAGAGCTGTTGCCTGGAAGGCTGCTGCGTTGTGTATTATAAAGAAAACCAAAGTTGAGTGATGGGGAAAAGGAGAACTCAGGGAGCAGCAAGGCTTTGAGTTGTTTGGAGGTATCACTGCTGATGATCAGAGCTCAGGGGCTGGGCTCAGGCTGCATCCACCTCTAGGTTTTTCTAGATTGCAACCTTAAAATGCCTCACCAGCATTCGGTTTACTTGGATGCAACTGCATGCAGGGTGGGGGCTTGGTTTCGAGGAGTTCTTCTGAGAGCTGCAGCCTTGGCAAGTGAAGGGCTGTGGAACATGGGGTGCGTGACCCTTTCACAGGCAGAGGTGGTGTGGAAAGGCCTCTGCTGAGCTGCTCACTCCCATGGCTCTGCTGCTGCTGCTTGGCACCCGCGGGGATCCCCGGGGACTGCACATGGAGCGAGCGAATCCTCAGAGTCCCCAGCTGTGCACTGCTGGTGCTTTCCCAGCATCAAAACAAACATCTGCTTGGAAATCCAGCAGCGGAGAGTTCATGTGCTCTGACAGATGACATGGGCAGAAGAGAGATCTCTCTTCTGTAGGGCAGGGATTTTTCCAGATAGCCTTGTGGAAAGAAGTACTGTATGATGGCTTCCTTTGAAAATGCTTTGTAAACTCAGAACTCTTCCCTGCTGTGTAACAAAACGAAACAGGTTTAGGTTTGGGTTTTTTTTTTTTTTCATTTTCAAGATCATTTTAGACATAGTGGTATGCCAGATCCTTTGAGTGGCAAATACCGGCAGATTGGATCATCTCTCTTTCGTGATAGAAATTATTGTCAACGCTGTGAAACTGTAATGCTGACTATTTATGCAGTGATAGTTGTGTTTAAGTAACTGTAAATTGTGTGGCTCTTGTTAATCTCTCTGGAAAAAAAAGCCAAATAAAATGTAGTAGGGTTTTATTGTCTTGGGTTTTGTTCTGTGGTTGCATCATTTTTTATTTTTACCAAAGCTATGAAATGCTTGTTGGGCTCATAATTTGATGGAAATGCTTTGTAAAATAGCATGCAGGTTATTCAGTTTTGTCTGTTGTCTTTGATGTGATTTAAAGCAGTTTTAAAAAAACATTTCGCAAATTTCCAGAGCTCATTAACTAATGCACTGAATTACAGATGGAAAGAAATTACACAAGTATAATGGCTGATCCAATTGGGACCAGGCTGCAGAATCTTTCAAATGTGTTTATCCTAAGTATAATAGAAGGTGTAATTTCGAGGCACAGATACTCATTCCAATGTTGGCTTTTGTTTGGAAACTTTTACTGAACTCCAGAATGCCTTGCACAGAAATCCAACAGATTAGGTTATGTTAGGCAGGAAAGGTGTTTATTTCTTCTCTTTTACAGTAATGTTGACAGCTTTCCAGTGGCCTGGAAACTTGTTTACAGTTTAAAGGACTGGAGGACTGCTTTTCCTTTAGGAGAAAGTTGTGTGATCAAATGCTAAGTTCTGATGGAAAAAAAAGTTGTAGCTGATGGGGAATTTTTGCTTCTAAGGGAAAAAAACCCAAAACTCTCTAAGCATGACATGTTTGGATCTAAAACAGCTTCCTAGTTCTGATTTTTGCTAGCACAAGCTTGTATTAAAATATACATATATATGTATATCTAGAACAAAATGTTACACTGAAACTAAAAAGTAAGACTTTCTTCTTTTTCCAGAAATGAGTTGCAGAAGCTTGTGACTGTCTTTTGGCTTTTTTCCACCTCAGAATATGAAGGGATTTAGATGTGGGATATTTGGCATAACAGAAAATATAATTCCAGCTGAATTCTAGTCTCTGCAAAGCAGTCAGATAAAAGATTGTAATTTTGATTTTAAGTTTTTAAAGTTCAGACCTTAGAAGGTGCATGTTGCAAGCATCATAGAAGCATTTGCTAGTTGGGTGTTGTAATAAGATGTGAGGCAATAAATTGTGTTACTTAAAGAAGTTTTGGATTCTTAGCAAAATAATGTATTTCCATGGTGATGTGACAGGTTTGCTGGATTCTACTGACATTAGTTCAGTGCTGTTAATATTTGTGGTACTTTTTTCTGTCCTGAGTTTTCAATTTAGGAGTTACTCCAAGACGTTATATCTGTGATTCCTGCACTATTGCTGTTTGTCTTTCCCTCGCTTGAAGCTGGTGTTTAGGAATGAACAAGCCATCTGTTGTGATGAATCTATGGAAGAATTAATTGAGGAAACAGTCAGTCTTTCAGAGTTATTTTTAATGATGGAAATGATTCAAGGAGGAAGAAAAATATTGCTGATTACATCTGTCCCAAATGTTGTAGGTGTGTAATGCCATGCATTAGGCTGATACAGGTCTTGCTGCGGTTTCCACTGCAGCTGAAAGATGTCCCCTCACTTAACTGGACACTAAGTCTGCTCTGAGTAAACACTTAGAAGTCTCTTTCACCTTCTTGGTGTGGTCGTCTACATCTGAGAGTCATCTGCAAACTGTGGTGGTGAAAATGGCCTGAAATGTGTGGTGTGACACAGCAACCCGTTATGCCAACAGGAAAGGACATGCAGTGGGATCAGAACAGATAGGTTGAAAAAAACAGTATTTAATTGAACAGTAGTAAGAGACCCTTGCACCAAGCTAGGATAATTTCCAAGGTGTTACACTATTTTTTCCTCTTTGATTTTTAAGTCCCCAACATTGCCATGGAAGTGTATGTTCTATAAATTGCTCTCGATATTAGAAATCAGTTTTCAGGTGAATATTCTGGTATCAAAGCTTGTCTCCTCTTAAATCTGGGAGTGTATCGTGAAGACTTTTGATAGAACAAATGGAATGATGTTGCTGTGGTATAATACACATACCAGAAGGGATTTGCACTGAAATGCTGGTAACCACGAAGAGCAAGGAATTTTCCTTTCCTAATTTCCGGTATCAGAGATGTTCTAACACGGATTAGACCATCCATCAGGGGAGAGGTGCCTGCTTGGCACAATACAGGCTGAATATTGCTTTGGGATCAAATCAACACCTTTCTTGTTTTCAAGAATCATATTGGAAAAAAAAAAGTATAAAAGTATCTGGTTTGCTTTGTTTACTTTTAGATGAATGCCAAAAGTTGAACTTCAACAACTTTGGTCAATCAGTTAATGATTGGAATCACCAGTTCAGTTGAAATAGCATGCTACTTTAAGGCCTGTTTTTAAATCTAACCTGTTCAGGCTAGAAAGGAGCTTGAAAGCAAAACAACATCAGAATCTTAATGTTGCAGACAAACACCTACATATTCCCACTGAGCAATTCTGCTGCTTAAATATTCTTTGCTCTTCCGGTTCTGTATCTGCCTGTAGTCTTTGGGATGATTCCTTGGAGATCAAGGAGTCAAGCCAACCAACACAAATATAAAAGTGTTGACAGCAGAGAAGAAATCTGCATCTTTGCAATCTCAGTCTTGGGTTTGTCTGAGTTTCAGTATTGTGCAAAAGACTGGAGGATGGTTCTCTGAGCACTAGGTTGAGTTTTTCATTTTCCTGAACAGAACATTAACATGAAAGTCCAAAATCATAATTTAAATTGGCACACTCCTATTGTCATCCTTACTTACTTCTTTCTGTTTCTTATTAGTTCATTTGGTAATTGGAATATTTTTGCTTTGAAAAAAGGTGTAGATGCCATCAGTAGAAATGGATTTTTTAACTGTGTTTGTCACCTTGACTTTGCCAGAGAGGTTGATAGCGCTGAAATTCTGGGGAAAGACAGCTCATCATAGTCTTTTTCCAAAAGATTAAACAAAGAATTTTGGTTTTGTACAGATTAATATAGAGAATATTTGATATATTCAAAATAAATTGCATATTGATGGCATCAGCTATGCATGAAGAAGAAGAGTTGCATGGAATAAAGAAGAGTTGCACAGATTAAAATGTATTTATAAAAATTAATATTTTTTATTGAAATATAGTTGTCTTTATATGGTATTTTACAAGTTTCATCTCTAAAATGGAGCATGAATATTTAAGTAAGGTTCTTTAGTACGTTAAAATTCTACGTATATGAAAGTCTTACCTCATACTTATCTAATGAAATTTGTTTCCTTCAAGAGGAAAATAACAGGAGTTTTTTAATTAAGATTTTCTTATTCAAATTCATTTTTTTTCATTTTGTCATCAGTTAAAGAAGAAGTTGTAGAGACAAGTTGCATACTTGTATGCCAGAATGATCGGGTCAAAAACCTGTGACTAATAAAGTCTTTTTGTTATAAATGTATTCCAGACAATTCCATCTATTTTGTTCTCATCAGAATCAAATTATAGCAAATACTTGCTTTACCCAAGATCCTCTGTTCCCCAAGAGCCCTTCAGCATTACTTGTAGCACTACCTGGAAATACTAATGAATTTAAAAGTACTGAAAGAATTTAAGCTGATTACATTTAGTGCCTTTTTTCTTCTGAAGGTGTCTCAGGCTCACTTGTCTTTCCTTAAGTGGAGCATTTCTGGAGGTTTTTCCATTTGCACACTTTGCACGTGATGCCTTCCAGGGTAAGGACTGTGCTACTGACGGTCTGCAAATTAGAAAAGAAAAAGCAAACTTATGTCAAAACTGAAGCTGGAAAAGATGTGAAAATACCTTTAACATTATTGCTGTAAGTAAGGCACGTAGCAAAAAAGTCTGCTGAGGGAAGGTCAGTGATGAGCTCATTTCTGTGGAATTTTGGATAGGGATATGCAAAATGCTGTGAATGCTCCCCACCTCTCTCAACTGGAGAGACTGATATTACAGCAAACCTTCTTGCTGGAGACTTAAAGATTTTGTCTGAAAGTAAAACAAATGTTTCCCAAACCTCATGAAGAATGGAAAAGGTGAATTACTAATGGTGTAAATGGTTGGCTGAAATGGTTTTGGTGTGCAAAGTGGCAGATGTAATGTCATTATGTTGAACACAGCTTGGGAAAGCTGAAGACTGTACGCATTGTATGTAATGAGTAAGTTATTAAGAAATGTAATAAAAAAATAAAACTTTTAACACCTGCATAAATAGAGCCAGTGCCAGGTTCGGAGTGTGCAGGAGCCAGACTTGCTGTGCAATGAGTACAAGGCATGTGAAACTTTTTGCCAAAGGGTATTGCAGTTGCTTATGGTTTAAAGAGAGGCTGGATGAGTTAATGGATGAGAAAGTCACTGGGGATTATTTAGAAACTAAAGGCAACAGAGGAATTCCTTCAGTTTGAAAGAATATGGAGTATTAACAAGAGTAACTGTATTTGGGAATATTGTGCTTGATTATCCTGTTCTTGGTCATCTTTTCACGCCTCTGTTAGAACTAGGATCTCAGGCCAGGTGGGTCTTTGCTTTGAAAGAGTACTGCAGTTCTCATGGTCTTTCCTTCCAGAACACCGTCTGCCATATATGAAAGGTCAGTTACAAAAATAAACCAGCAAATGGCAGAAAACTCAGTCTATTAGAAAAATCCCATGGTGGTATGTGGGAAGAAGTCAGTAGACCAGTCACATATCCATCATGTCTGGCTGTTGTCTCTTCCTCTCTGCAGAACAAGGCTGAGTTTCAACAAGAAGACAAAGAAATGCTGGAAGGAAGATTAGGGCAGGGCCTCTGAGTTTGTGCGCTTGTGGAGGATTGAAAGGAAGTACCGAGTCTGTTTCTTATCCCATGCTCTGGCCGGTACAAAAGGCATGGATGGGAACACCTGGAGGGGAGTGGGAGATCTCAGGATAGTGTTTGGTTTTACTTAGTGACTTGCATTCCCTGCTGCTGGTTATGTGCCCCTGAGTTTCCTGCTCTCCGTGCCCTGTGCCAGCGTCAGTGCTCTCTCTGGGGCTGGGGCTACTCTGCTCCGTTCCCAGGCTGGTGTATGGAAAGGGGAGGAACAAGTGCTTCTCCTGAGGGCAGGACCTTTCAGATCTTGTTTTGCTGCTTCTGTACGAAGTGGCAGCCTGTCTTTCTTAGCTGAGTTTAGCGGGCACGAGCTTGTCAGCAGGAGCACTCATTTCCTGGAAGCAGGACGTGGAAAACACAGTTGCAGGGGGCAGGTGAAAACACAGTCCAGTAAGAAGTTGTATGTAAAAAGCAACGTGGACTTAAGACTCTCCCTGAGCCTCCACATTACTGCCCAACAAGCCTTGCTGTAAAGTACGAAGTATGCACACTGGATCATCCCTTGGGAATAAATGGCACATGGAGCCTCATTTTTACTTCAGTCAGTTGTTTCATGATACTGGCCCTCTGTCTTTGGAGGACCTGAATTTTTAGAGGCAGAATAGGTATCGATTTCCTTTTCTCTCTTCTTGAAAGAATAGGCTTTTGGATCTTTTTATTTTTCAGTTCCTGAGGCTGTAAATCAGAGAAGTGTTGGATGAATCTGGAAGCATGGAGGTCTTTAACTTCTATTTGTCCAGGCATTGGAGTATTAAGACAGTATGATTACAAAAAATCCTATCAAACCCCATCAAAATTTGCAAAGTTTTGCAAATTATTTGGGTCATAGTAAGTTAGAATTTTTAAAGAAGCTGCATAGAATCCATGTTTGCTTGTACAGGCACAGCGCAGTGTGACCTGGCCCTTACACTGCAGAAGCGTGTGTCTGAACAAGGAACATGGGGAGAGGGCAGGGAGGAGGCTGCAGAGTTCATTTGGGTCCTCCCCATATTGAATTGAGGGAACAAACTCTCTGTTCTGGGCCACTGCGACCTGGAGGCAGCACAGAGTGGTCCAGCAGCACTTGGCAAGGATGAAAATGTCATCTGCTTTGTCCCCAGATGCTGTCTCAGGGGTCTCTCTTCCTGGTGGAGAAGCAGGCAATAGGGTTGCACTTAAAAGGCTGATTCTTTGAATTGTAAACAATAGTTTTTGAGTGGGGGTTTTCCACATAATTTTTTGGCAATCTGTTAGGACTATTGAGTTGTTTAGACCTCTAGTTAGTGGCAGAAGCAGCAGCGACACTCAGTCTGACACAGGCAATTAAATATTATATTTCCAGGATTGGAAAGGCAAGGCTGCTTTAGAAAGAAGAATCAGAGAAGAATTATGATTGCCCATGAAGCCTAGATAACACTTGTAATATTTAAGATATATATACTTGGACAATGACTTGCATTGCAATGATTTAGGAATTGATTTGTAGAGGCGTGTTGTAATACTTTATGTTTTTAATTACAACTGATAGCTCTGAAGCCAACAACAAAAAGTAGTGTGATGGAAAATCAGCTAATTAGGGTCTTAAACCCAAACCCAGCCCTCTCTAGAGACAACGTTGTTAACAATTTTTCCATTGTTGCAGAGCATAGATTCAGTTTTAGTCCATAATAAAAGATGCTGAAATAGATTTCCTAGAATTGTCTGTGTGAATAATCATCCTCAGTGGCTGTGAAAGTATGGGGGGGGGTATCTGTTTATAAAACTTGCTCATTCTCTGTCAATCAGTGTTTACTCCTTTTAATTAGTGAGAATTTAAAATTGACTGGCGTATTTTCCATATCGTATGTTGGAGTGTAGAAAACTCCTAACTATTTATGGGTCTAAGTTGCACTCTTAATTTCTATCAAATTTCTGAACTTCACTTTGGATAAGCCTGAGGAATCCTCAATAAAGTTCCACTGATTTTGATGGGACTTAGTTGATAACTCATACAGCAGCTCTTAAATAATGAGTCACTGAAGTTAAATGATTCTTTAAGTACCCAAGTTGGATTCCACTGCCTTATGTATATATATTATGTTAATAACAAAAGAATCTTTTTTAAATAATGTTGTAAATACTTCTAAATAGCAGGCTTTTGACCACTGTTACGGGCATATCTTCTGGAATATATCCTTCATTGCAATGCAGCACCCCAGGTGTGGAAGAAGGGAGGAGTACCTGCCTTGGAGCAAGAATTGTTGAAGGAGAAAGGAAAGATACAAATGAAAACAACAAAACAAACCAACCAACATACGCAGTGGCATTTCCTAGGAAAGCTGACATGGCTGCTAAGATAAAGATGCTTGCAAATTCTTAGAAATTATATTCCTTTTGGAATTGCCTGGGAGGATATTAGCATAGGATTGTTTTTTTGGTTAAGCAACCCAAAGAATCGCACTTTCTCTATATCTTCATCTAAATATTAAAAAAAAAAAAACACAACAAAACCACCAAAACTCCTGTTTTGGCCCACAATATTTTTTCTTTCTGGAAAACTGGGTGCCTGCTTTGCACCTAAGCATCTTTTCCTTAGGCTGACTAGTCAACCAGCAGGTTTTCCATCAAGGATGAGGCTGTTGTGATAGTATTAAGAGAAATGGTCCTTGACCTTCTAAGCCTCTCCGGGGTAGTGGTTTAGAAATTCATAGCTTTTAAAGTCATGCTTTTTGAGAGTCAAGCTATCAGCCAGGATTTCACCCAGCTAATGCTTTCTGTTGTCTTTAGTTTTATGCATAAAGCACTGTGTTTAGTTAATGCTTTGCTATTTCTTCCCAGTTATTTAACCTTTGTTTCAAATGACTGAGGTTGTTTCATTGCTGTTGCCAGATGCAAGAGGCATCTTTTTGTGTTTGTTAAAAGGGCAATGAGGATGTGCTTCAGGTACTCCAACGGTACCCCTTTTAATGCTGTAAAACAGGAACAACAACAACAAAAATAACTACAGTTGAACTTTTAAACCTTTTAATTTTTTTTTTTTCCAGCAGTCCTGACACTCAGGTGAAAACAACTGATGCTTGTTCTTTGTTCAGTAGATTTGACTAAACCTGGTGCTTTTTGATGCAGTTGGAGCTGAAGGCTGGGTGAACCTTTCACTGATAATGCATGACTTGTTTCTCATTATGGCTCTTTGTGGCTATGAGCATTGTTGGTGTTTCAGAGGCCAGGGTACTTGGGATTGCCATGTTTTGCTGTGTAAAATTAATAAAATTAACAAGGTGAAAACAGGATGAATAAGTGAGTTTGCCAATATTTTGTCTTTTTAGTTTTGAGATGCTCTGATCATGTTTTCCGCATTCTGATGGGCAGCACGCAAACCAAATCGAGGGAACAATTACCATTAGAGAGTAGTGCTGAGGAAGGATTAAACTTTATAAAGGAATGACTCGGGCCAGCATGGAGAAAAGAAGCCAAGCGCTGTGTAAACATGACTTCTGTGTTGTCCATCGTGCTGTGGTTAGTCGGTGAGGGTTGACACTGCCGTGGGAAGCGGGAGTTAGCACGCGCTGGTCCGTGATTTGCCTGTCAGCGGCTGGAGAGCCGTGCAGAGAGTTGTGCCACAGGTCGAAATGCCGTTTTCCACTGTTTGTGTCAGCTGTTCCCAATCTGTCTCATTTTTCTCACAAGTGGCATTTTGTGGAGAGTATCCCAACAATTTTATTTCTGAACATGTAAGGGGAAAATATCTTTATTCTCCCCATTGTGGAGAAAATAGCCGTCTTATGTCCACCACACAGAGTAGAACTATTTTGGTGGATTTTAACTAAGCCTCCTGAGAACTTCCCTTTCAAGACAGACTGCTTCTCCCATAACCACAATTTGTAAGCTCCTCTTACTATGACCTGCTCATGCTTTGCTTCAGAAGAGCTTCTGGGCCCTTGATTATCCAAGCTCTTCTGACATCCCCACACCGGATCTGCTGTGGCATTTGGAGGTTGTTTAGAGTGGCTGAAGAGACCATATTCCTTCCTGGAGCTAAACCGTGCGTGCCATTTTCTGCGGGGTTTGATCTGCTCTGTTAAGTGCTCTGTATTTTCTTTACCTTCCTATTTAGGGACTGTTAGATGGAATTATTTTTCAAATATAACTGCTCAGTCTCCGCTTTCCAGATGATGTATTATGGTGTTAAACTTCTGGTTTAAACATCGCTTATAATCTTAACCGCACAGTTACAGAGCCCAGCTTCACCCCTGAGGAGTTCCTGCAGAGCAGGTGGCAGCACACTGGCAGGTTAATTTATGTAGTAAAGCCTCCAATTCCATCGTTAATTCTGGTTTCCACTGTCTACTTCTGTGGCTAGAATCTAGAAGTTGCTGTCGGCATTCCATCATGAAAATACAGAATAAAAATCAAGACAAATGGTCATAAGTAAAAAAACTTGGGGCTTTAATCTAAAAGTTAGTTTTCAGTTAATGGCAGGAGCAGGGTTGTTGTTTGACCTACTACAGTGGAAATGTAATTCCGAGATGGGATTTTTTGGCTTTATTTGTTGTTAATTGCATAAACAAGTAGAAGAAAGGATGGGGAGAGTAAAGTTAATTTGAGAAGAGATAACTCTTCCGAGACAAATCTTAAATCTTGCTGAAACAGGGAGGTTAAAACAGTACTCACTGAGCACTAAATTTAACTTTTCCAGTATTTCTTTCCTGTAGGCTGATTAAATTGTCTAGTCTCAAGGGAAGCAAGTTGTTTTTTCTTTTTGCAGTGTGGTAATGCTTGGTATTCAATATCCAATTTAGGTTGTTTGTTTAATAATTTAATATTTGTGATGTATCTCGGTAAGTGAAACTTTTTGCTTATACATCTGAGTTGTTGTTGAAAAATGCCTTAATATCTGATCTTAATAGTGTATATATACATTTATATCTTACATACTTGTTTTGCAATAAATAGTATGATTTCACAATACATCTCTGTTTGCAGTTTCATAATGATATTGCTAGCATTTATAAGACACCATGGGGCGAATTTTAAATGATCGATATGGTGTCCAGTAAAATATTCTTAAGAGCTTTGCTTTTGATAGAAAAAAATTACCATAATGCATAGAGAAAGATAATGGCTATTCTTCAATCAGCTGCTTCCTAGTCTCCTGTGACCTTTTAACTCCCAGGCTATCAGATAAGGTTTTCCAGTTAGCAGCTGCATTCCCTCTCAAGAGAAAGCCCTGATAAATTAATTTGAATCTGAATTTTTTCTTGACTTACCCAGGAGTGTGTTGAGGTGTCTTTATTGAAAGATGACCCTGAAAGACAGAAAATATTTGTGAAGTTTCAGGCAATATTTGTTGGGGCAATGAACAAAAAGGTTGTTTTCTCAAACATGGATGTTGCTTGAATGAAACCTGCTTTAGGTACTTATATCTCATAGCTGCTTGTTTACATATTTGCCTTCTTTCTAATTTAAGTCCCTTTAATCCGGTTACTGGAAAGTGCAGAAACTGAAAGACAAAATGTCATCTCGCAGTGGAAAGCTGGATAGCAAATGGGCAGAGGGCAGCTCAGGAGAGCAGCGGGGAGGGGCAGAGGGGTGTAGAAAAATGAAGTGGTTTGGCAACATAAACCTGGGGATGTTGAAAGCTGCTGAGAGAGGAACCAAAGAAAGGAGAAGTACCTGTAGATTATGTGGTTGTGGGAAAATGTCATGTGTACAGCCTTGCAAAGGAGACAAATGTAGGGATTAGGTCAAGGGGGAGGGAAACCATGAGTGGGATATCAGAGACATGAGAGCTGAGACAAGATGAAAGAAAATCGTGGACACAACATCTTTGTCTCTGGCAGAAAATCTTGGGCAAATAGTGCTTATTGCCCCTGATAACAATGCCTCATTTGGGCTCAAGGTTATTTCTTTGTTCAGAGGTAGCAGTTCCCAGAGGGCTGCTTTCAGTTAAATACTACAGGTTGTGGATTTTTTTGGTAACTGTCTTTATTTAAACATAACTGCAGTCAAGGAAGGCTGAAATGGTCATAGAAGACAATCCCTCTCAGGAGTCCCAGCACAGAAAGGTGTCATGAGCAATGTGGAAGTACAGCTGCTAACTTTCTGCTCATACAAGCTGACTTTAACTCATTTGTGGGTGCAAACCTGGTCGGAGTTGGTCTCTGATGCATTTCCACTTGTGACAGTACCTGCCGAGTGCTGGGATCCTCCCGGTGTCCCTGCCCTGTGTTTCTGCCAAGGACTCTCTGCAGTTCTAACACCGGATCTGTGTGTGTAACTGGGTGAAAGCCTGGGCTTCCCTACTCTCTTGTTTGACTGTATCGTACCAAAGTGAACATGTTGGTCTGCTCCCAGACCACTGCCTTACACTTCCAGATTTTGAAAATTGCTCCCAGCTGCCTCTTAACCTTCTCCAGAGTGCAGATTTCCAGCCCTGAATATGCATGGTGTGAGCACTGTAAGGCTTGTAGGTCTAAAGCTAACTGGATCCCTCATACAATCAGTGGAAAGAGGGAGTTTGCTCAACAGGATGGGAAGTTCAGTGGCTACATCCAACTTGCTTTCTAGAAAGACAGATGCCTACCTGGGGAACCAAGGAGAGCAGCACATCATGGTAAATTATTATTTGTGAACACCCTGTGAAATCTAATCTCCCAAACATTGTCATTTCCCAAGTCCCAATTTGCTTTCTGCCCATGTGGTTTCAGCAGCATTAGTTGCAGTTGGCCAGTTTAGCAAACATTTTTTGTCATTACGTGTATTTGCTATTACATTCTTCCAAATGTAAATCATGGAAAGTAAAATCATCAAGTGGTTGAATAGTAATAAAAGCATCTCAACCCAATGTTCTAGAGATACCTATACAGCCATTTATAAAAAGAATAAAATGAAAGAAAGACAAAAGGAATATCAGATTCCTTTTCATTCCAGAAAAAAAATGTGTTCCTGCAAGTTTTCAAAGCTGCTGTAAGTTTTAATAGTTTTCTTTTTAACCCAAAGAGATTAATAATTTTTCAGTTTGATGAATTTAATAAGTAGATGATACTATACAGAATTTATAGTTACAGATTTTTTAACTGCAGCTGAGTAAATTCTCAAAGTATTTCTTGTTTAACAAAGTGAAAGATGATAGTTTTTAATAAAGATTTCTTTGGGATTCAGTGAGTTTTCTTATAGTTTTCAGACTTTAGGATATCCCGTGAATGAACAATGCCTTGCATCTTTTCTCATGGATTTTGTTCCTTCTGGTGAGTTTTTTAAACACTGTGTTGAAGTGGAACATGTCATTCTTTTTCACTGTATTTTTTTAACAAAATTCTTTCACATGTGAATTCAGTACCATTCATAAATGGTTCTAGTCCGTTATTAAACAGATGATGTTAATAAAGGATTCTTAACGCATATACTAAGCATCTTAATTAATATTGGTAAAACCTGTTTTTATCGATATTACCAGTTTCCAATATTACCAGTTTTAGCATTGTATCAATTACCTTGGGAAGTAAGGCACGATTCTGTTCCAGCTTGCTGGCCCTTTATCAACCCTGCTCAAGGCTGCTGGCTGTCAGGGTCTGATGCCTCCCATGCCTGTACTTCGGCTTTACCTGTTGAATATGATTTTGATGACAAATGTAGTGAAAGTTCCTGTATGGAATAATACTTTTCCACCATGGCAACAGTATCAAAACATTACTGCTCTTCCTGCACTCATTTTCTTTTACTGGCTAGAAAAGCGGTTTGGGGACTCAGAGAGACTTGGGAACGCGGAGAATTGAGCCTTGTTAGGATTGTCTTTTTTTTTCCCCTTAACTAGATCTCCAGGCTCAGTGTAGGTCAACAGTTCCAAGACTGAAATTATGCACAGATTAAACTTAGCTAGTATAACTAGAGTGCATAGAATCATAGAATATCCTTAGTTGGAAAGGACCCACAAGGATCATCAAAGTCCAACTGCTGGCCCTGCACAGGACAGCCCCAAGAATCACACAAACTCCCCCTAAATAAATAAGCAAAATACCCAAATTACCCAGTTTTGACATAAAGATACATAGAACCTTTTTCTCCTCAATAATAGCTCTACAGTTCTCTCTTGTAGCGGGTTAAATTGAGCCCAGAGCGGGCATTGGGACATTTGTCTGTGGAAAGGCTGTTCACAGCCTTCCTGTGCTCCAGCCATGGGCACTGTTTCTAAGAGCAGCAAGGCTCCTGCGCTGTGGGGCCCAAAGCATGGCTGGAAGCCTGGGTTCCCAAAGTGCTGTGGGGGCAGAGCGGCGCTGGCCGAGTCGTAGGCTGGGCTGCCACAGCAGATCTGTGCCGGCATCGCTCAGCCTGGCCCGGCTCCCGCGGCGCGGATGGACTGGGCTGGGCTGGGCTGGGCTGGGCTGCTCCTGGTGAGGGTGCGGAGACAGAGACCCGTGGAAGCTGGGTGACAGGATGAATAACGGGCTGGAGGGGCAAGGTCAAAGCATCTGATAACGGGGGCTTCTAGTACTTTCCAACAGTAACTGCAAGAGGTATTAATTTTGTCTGTCAAAACAGACTAAAGACATACTTAGGAGCTGAAGATTATTCATTTAAATTATGAAAAGACTGATGTTACAGTGATGGATGCTTTGGAGGATGCAAGAGGGGACTAAGTTCTATTTAAATATGAATCCACTGTGGAGCTGTCATAACATCCCTTACAGTAAAAAGTTGGAATTGCTGAGCTGCAAGATTTGTTTTCTGAAACTATGCTTAGGACTTATCTGGTCTTCTGCTTCAACGGTATTTCTCAGATTAGGGAATTTAATCTTTTTAAGCCTGGCTGTTTAGTCAGTAGTGACCCTTGTGGCAGTTGTGGCATGAGAGCTTTCCATGCAGCTCTGAGCTTTGGCTGGGTCCCACGGGAGCTTTGTAGGTTACATGAAAGGGACTCAAACCACCAAAAGGACATCCTCTGGAATTATTGATTTTGAAGAATGAGAAATGCAGGTTAAGTGCATTTATTCTTCTCAAGGATCCTTTGGGCCCACCAGTAGGTGAATTTGTCTTTATGAAAGGCTGTTTTGTGCACCAGACATTATACACTTCAAATCTCAGCTTCAATGAAATGGCAGTGATAGAGTAGATGTTGATATCCTGTAAACTAATGTGGACTGTTTCAAGTCCAGTTCAGCTGCTTTTTCTTCATTTTAAAGAACTGTCTTAGATGCCTCAAGCAAATACAATTTTATTCTTTTAAAGATTAATTTTTAACTAGTAGTGGTGGACCACATCATGCGATTGCCTTTTTGGCAGTTGTCTGATCCTGCCATGTGAGATGCAGTTCCTGTGGAGTCTTCTTCAGTTTGTTACAGGACAGGGACCCATGCTGAAGGTGGGGATATCCCCACTAACACGAACAACTGATTTTTGTGCTGTTTCTTGTAGGACTCTTGCAGCTTTTATAACCGTAGTTCTTTTAAAAAGGCTCAGAAAGGTGTACTTAAAATGTGAAATGTGAACCTAAAGTACAGCTACATTGGTGTATCTTCTGGGGGAAAAAAAAGACAGAGTTTTTGCAAATCTTATGTTACAGCCTTGCCTTTATGTGCTTTCTCATGGTTGTTTCTTGGCTGAGTTTTTGCATGGTTTCATGTGTTGCAGGTTTTTTTTTATTTTTTTTTAGGTTTTTTGGTTGTTGTTTTGGTTTTTTGTTTTTATTTGTTTGTTTTGTTTTGTTTTTTTGTGTTGTGGTTTTGTTTGCTTTTTATTTCTCCACTGTTCCTCTCTTCTTCCTCTGTTTTCTAACAGTTGAGCTTGCAGAGGAAAACCAAATTTTGTTATGAATGGAGCAGACAAAAAAGCCATCGACTAGTAAGGAGTTACTGTTAATAGATCCATGCTCCTTGAATACTGAAGTTCTTTCCACATTTTATTCACTGCAGGTTTAATTATTGCTTCAAAAGTCAGAACCTTCAGGAATTTCAAGGTACTCCTCTGCAGCTTTCCCCATCTTCTACAAGAAGAAAGTCTAGGGAAAACTTGGGGAAGGGTTTTATAAAACACCCTCTTAAATGATTGTGATAAAACAGTTGGGAGTGTGTAAGGATATATGCAGACATCTTATCTAAGTCTAGAACTTGTTTTGAACTTTGACTGAGATTTATTGTTCTTTTAGATATGCTTGATCCCATTACAGCCTTTGAAATGTTCAAGACCAGGCATTTTTGAACAAAAGTGGTGAATAAGTGACTTGCATTTAACATAAGCGTGAGGCTTCTCTACCCTAGGAGTTCCTATCTCGACCTTGGTTAAATAGTCCCTCCAGGAGAGCCCAGTAGCCTCAGACAAAGGCTTGGTGTGTGTTTGCTCAGAGAGATACTGCTGCTTTCAGCAGCTGTTTACAAACTAAGGGACTTCTTAAAGGCTTCATGGCTACAGACATCTTGGCACAGAAGGGGACTTTGTGAGAAGCACGGTGTCTTGCAGCAAAGTGGCCTTTTCATAAGCAACACAACATATTTCTCTGAGAACATGCATGGTTTGCCTGTTGGTAAGGTCTATATAGCTCACCTTTCCATGTTTCTGTGCATATTCCAGGTCGTTTAAAAGTACTTCTGTGGTATTCTCTCCACCCTTGGCTCCCCCCAGTCTCCATTATTAAAACATCATGCACATAATTAGTTAAAAACTTGCCTTGGATTTAATAAATTTCCTTTAGGAGAAGGATTGCGATTTTTGTGGTGAGACAGAATTTCTCTTTTCTGCAGTGCTCATTAAAAAATGCAGGGCTGGCTGATTGGTGAATTCAGCAAAAAGAAAATAACTTGTTCCAATATTTTTAGACTTTCAAATGCCAGTTTAATGCCAGTCTCTCTTACTAGCACCAGTCTTTGATTTATGACAGTTCTGCTTGTGCAGGGATTGCAATGTCTTCGAGTAAGAGTCATCAGCCTGCTCCTACCCTTTCCTTGCACAGATCGGATGGCTTTGCAGCATTAGTAGAATGTAAACTAGCGGTTTAAATGAGATTATTGGTTTTAGTCATCTGAGTGGAGAAGATTTAAAGTGGCCTTTATTGAGGTCCTTAGAATTGTGAAGTAGATAGCAAACCCATTATGGACAAAGAGGAGAAATGAGAAATGGAAAATAGATAGATACAATGTAAGAACGGATTTGGTTTATGTTGTTGGTGTTTCAAAAGAAATAAAAGCATTATATTGCCTTTCATTGCTCTGATTAGCATGGAGGTTTTCTTGTGATAAGAGGTAAGAGAAACATACCAAGAAATAATTTCTTTTTAAACAGGAAGTTTCATAATAGCAATAAATATTTTCGCTGCGGAAATAAATGAAGGAAACATACTTTCTCCCTAAATATTTCTGTATAGCACCATGTGTGTCTAACAGACTTGCTTAAGACACCTTTCATCTCACTATTTTTATCTTACATAAGAAGGCTTTTATATTGGGCCAAAAGACTGAGTAGGAAATACAGATTAAGACTCAGTGGATCTACACAAGTCCTGTGTAATCAAGGTGTTGTAATATTGAAGTAATAAACTCTCCCCCCAACTTCACACCTTGGAAGTAGTCTGTGCTGAGTTTTATTCTTGACCTCTAGCTTGCTATTTCCACCTCCTCAGTCTGATAGCCATTGTCTAATGAATATTGGAATTTGTCTTTATTTTTGGTCATTTCCTCTCCCTCATGTAGTGTCAAAGTGTTGCCACCCAGTTCTCTTCTGCTGTCACGTGTAGCTTTTCTCCTTTGTTCTGGTGTAAGGAATAAGGGGTTTTTTCGTTGTAATTTTCAGTAATTAAACTGATTAGAATTAAACTGGTGGGGAAACTGCATTTGATTACACAGGCAATACAGAGGAGGTAAAACTCATCTAACTAGGTTCCTTTCCAGCCTTTAGGCTTTTAATAGCTAAGTTAATTTCCTAGAGGAGTATGGGCTGATTGAAGGAAAAGCTATAATCATTAATTGCAGTAGATTTAATTTGTTTGAAGTATAAAGAAGAGACTGCCTGAGACTTTGGGGGAAGAAAAGAGCTGTGCTCCAGTGCAGTCCCTTATTCCAGCCAGATCACTGTGGATTTTGCTGCCTCAAACATATTCTGGTAACACTGTGCGACTCTGGGTGGGTTTTATAGATATTGGTAGGTGTGATGTCAGCATGATGTGAGATAAATTAACAGGACATCTTTTCCTGCAAATAATGACCATAAACTTATGCAGGGTATTCAGTCATGTGGGATTCGGACTGCAGTCTCCCTACCTGATGCTTCGGGGACAGCAGATCTACTCTAGCTGAGCCATCTCTGCTCATGTGCGTATAGAATGTGTGATTGATGTGGCTGCTTTTCAAGAGAAAACAGAATTTTCTATATTCACTAAAGTTTGGAGGGTTTTATTGTCATATAATTTATTTCTCCCTGATGATTAGAGCATGTGACTGGTATTCTGGGGCCTCTCTCTATTAATTGCCACTAGAAAAGTAATTTTATATAGAGCTGTAAAAGATGATTCATCTTTTTCTTTTCTGAACAGCTATAAAAACATACTTTACCTGCCTCACGGATGTGCTTAGGTATGGCATAAGATGCTTGTAATATCCTTTGACATTACTGGTCTCTGTATTCGTATAAACAACATTTCTACTTTGCCTAATTTTGTCTTTGTTTTCTTAGTACATATTTCAGAAGTACTCAGCTGCCTCATAAATCACTCGAGCAGTGTTAGAATAGTGAAATGAAGTGTTTGCTCTGCACAGATTAGATTGTAGCATCCCTGTTTGTGTTTCCTAGATGTGGAGTAGACCACTGGGAGTTACATACTAATCCTGGATTCAAAAGGTCTATGTGAAAGCTTGGAGCTTCTTAAGATCTTTATTTTTCCTCAAGGTAAAGTATAGAAGGGAAAATATCTCATTAAAATATCATTTCATTGACAGCAAGGCGTTAGAAAATTGTGCTAGATGGATGCTGTATACATTGCAGCATTTTGGAGAAAAATTATTCAACTTGGATAAGCGTGGTTTTTGAACCAACGTTCATCCCAGCGATGTTTTTGAGCTCCATATATTTGTGTCCCTTTCTGCCTTACAGAAAGCTTTGGTAAACTCAAAGCATAGAAGTCCTTATTTAAGCAACACTTTAAAAATGCTCAGTAACAGCAGAAAAAAGGAGCAGCATACTTTGAAGTGATTAATCAGCTTTCCCCGATTTATCTTTGGTTTATTTATCTGTAGAAATTGTTTGTAGGATTTTTCTTTCTTGTTCTCACTCCTAAGCTCTAATTCAAGAGCCACAGTCCTGTTTATCGAAACTCTCAGTGAGAGTATTTTGTAGGCTGTACAAAATAGCTTGTGATTGGGTTGTGGCCCAGGCAAAGGGGCAAACATGTTCACTTGCTTGTTCTACATGCTGATATTACTCTTGAATCAGTGGGCAAACTGTGACTAGAAGCAATGAAAAATAATAGTAGTAAAAGCAGCAAGTATAAGCAATTCTTGTGGGTTTGGGTTATGGCTGAAAGGATTTGTGGTGGAAGTGCTTGTGGTGATGGTGGTAAATTAACCACAGGCATCCTTGCCACCAGAGGGTGAATTCACATCATCTCTCTTGGGTTCACAAAACACAGATGTCCTACGTTGCCACCGGACAGTGCCTGCCTGTCGTCATTGGCTGTGTAGGGAAATCATTGCCTTCCACACATGTTCCACATACAAAAGTCTTGTCTCTGGACTATGGAAATAGGTTGCCTAACTGGGAATAGCCCTGCATGACAAGGTACCCTGGGTCCTGCTTGATACAGGCAGCATTTCCGTATCTAAATTGGCCAGTGTAATTAGCAGGAAGCAAGGACGTGAAATTCTAAGGATGACCCACTGGTGCCTATATGATGAAGTTATTGATTAGGCTGCAACTTGATGATTATTTTTCTGTCTGCATGGCATTATCAGCGTTGACAGTGCGGCATCCTGCCCTCCTGTTGTGCTTCACAGAAAATGAAAGCTCCTTGTCCAGCATAACCTCAGTAAATTTTTCATCAAAGCCTTAATGCTGCTTCTGCCAGCTATTACCTGCTCGAATGCACAACTTCATAACAACATTGCCTGTTTACTGCAAATTTTTGGATAATAGCCTTAATCTCCTTTATCATTAAGAAGTGCCTGTAATCTGAGTTTTAAAGAGGGATCTTAAGAGTATAACAAATCGACTCCTTGCTTTATTTCTCAGGCAGCCGTGGGAGCCGAAGGAGCAGGTACACAGGTGATGACCAGGGAAATGGGGTGCAGGGCACTGTTTGATGGGGAAGTAACCTCACAGCACACCTCGATCTGATGGTTGTTGAGATAAATCATGAACCATGAGCATCTGCAGCTAGGAAAGATTAGAAACCCTTCAGAAGCTGACAGGAACAAAGAATTGTCCCACACAATCTAAAATCTGTCACTGCCAGGGATTTCATCTGGGCTCTTGGCTCTGTCATGCCTTTGAAAATATCTACAGGCCTTCCCATCATTTTGATTATTTGTGATCTTCCTTTTCTTTAAAGTTCCTGAATAGCGTTTTTAAAGTTTTCAGGGAATGTGAAAATGGTAAGCTAACAGTATTTTTTTTTCTGTATTTTTTTCAAACTTTAGTTTATGTTTCTTCATTTTAAGATGTGTCATGGACTGTACGTTGCAGGAGCTGTAAAATGGAGAGGATGATCGATCTGGCTAAGCTGACTTACTTTTATCATAAAAGGGGCAATTTCTGATGTCTCTGATAGAGTAAGCTGATGGCTACACTTTATTCTTACTGTCTTTTATGGTCCTCTCCAGATTTTTTTTAGACTATAACTTTTTGAAACAGACAGTTAAGATAAAGTATGGATAGTATATTTGACAGCAGGATACAGAAATATTTGGGACAATATTCTTAGGGGCAGTGTATGCTGTCCAGTCCATATTTTACCATAATGCATTATTCCTGGTTTGATTGAAATACTGAGGTTGTTAGATTCCACTTTTCCCTTACAAAGGAATACGTGACTGACGTTATATGAATATTTAGCCCTATAAGAACAGTTTGGGCCTATGTTTGAAACGTGTCCTCCTCTACCCCCAAATTTAAAATGCATAGCCAGATTCTCTGTTCCTTCTGTGAAGTGGCTCCCGCTGACCACAGTGGGGGCTGCTTCTGAATTCAGGCTATATAAAGAAAGGACCATTAGAGAGGTGATGCAACACGATCATATGCAGAGCATGTTACACTCACCCACTTGGACACATTTTAAAGTTGACTTCAGTGCTTTGCAGGCTCTTCAGCTCCTACATGTCTGCGCTAGTTGCTTGCAGGAGCTTGTAATTCATTGTCAAAATCTTCCTTCAAGGCTGCTCTTGCAAAAACACTGCAATAACACCTTGCCTTCCTCTAACTGGGAGGCAGAATTTGCAAGTGAAGTCTTGTCTGTGTAGCTGAACAAAACCAAACCAAACCAAAACACCAGGGCTGTTTTTGTTTTGTAGGACATCAGGAGTGCCTTTTTTCCTCTTTTTTTTTTTTTTTTAGACTGAGTTGTTCATGAGTGTTAATACCCTAAGAAAAAACAGTGGTGTGAATATGTACTAGTTTTACTTGAAAATGCACTCTCTGAGGTCACCCTGCAGCTGGAGCTGTGACTGCCCTTGCTTGGTTTGTCTGTGAGTAACGCAGGAGCAGTGTGGGATGCGCCCGCACCACAGGGAAACTCTTCCTGCTGGTTGCCCCATGGAAAAATGGCAGGACAAGGCCCCAGGTAGCTTCTTCTCAGCAGCGGTCTTTGATGTCATAACAAATTAGGGGGTTTTTTTTGTTTTGAAGCCTCAGTGTTGAATATGGACTGAAATATGTTAGTTTTTCTCACCTTGGAACTTTGTTTTGATTTTCAGAAGGTAACTGTTGCTTTATTACAACTTTTTGCAATTGGTATTTTCCTTAGAGAAGGCAAATATTAGGCAGTTATTTCATAGCAAAATACTGAAATGAAATCTAGTGTTAGCTACACCATGAGTACCATACCAATGTTTTAAAAATTAAACATAGAAGAAAAAGCTCATAAGATGCAGGTAGGTTTTCGGAAGTTCAGAGCTGGCTGTAATTTTGAGAAAAGAGCAGAGAAAGCTTGAAGAACTTCACTCTGATATTTTTTTCCTGTTTTCTGGGTAACACATTCTAGTTCATTTGGGATACTGGAAAGATGCATGAGTTATATAAATTTCAGTAATTATTTTTGAATAATTACTACCAAGACTGTTTTTCTAATTGTGCTGGTAGGATCTTGGACCACATCTTACTTTATTTTGCATAGGCTTTTAAATATTGATGATGATTCTACTTAAAGGGATTAATTATATACTGCAGCACTTTGATTCCCTTTAATGTTATATTTACAAACCACACAAATGGCCTAAACTGTGTGATGAAGAATGGGCTCTAGTAGACCTGAATATTTTTGTCCTCATTATTCTGTGTTGAAAAGAGTTCCTGCTGCTTTACGTTTCAGCTCAACTAGATTGTTAAATACCTTCATGATCTAGAAGGCAACTTTTAAGTGGCCGAGCAAACCACAAATTGATGCACAAAATGGATGAAATCTTAATTAATTTCTTTCCCTTTGTCATCTGGTAGTGTGTGTGGCAATTTATCACCCTGCGTTTTAGAATGAAATTTTTCCGGGTTTATGCTTTTTTGATGTTTGCCAGAATGAGCGGAATGTGGAAAATGAGTATGGCATCTGCAAAGGGGCTCGCACAAAACATGGCCATGGATCCTTCTGTGCTGACCAGCCACTTTGAGCCTTTTCTGACTCCTTCCCTTCAAACTGCAGGTTCGGATTCAACAAGTCTGTCGTCTTCTCCCTCCCAAGGATGACATCAGCCCCATCAAACAGGTTCTTCTAACTGTGCTTCATGAGGGACTGGCAGGAAACCTTCTCCTTTTGTATCACTTTCTTTCTTTTGATTTGGAATAGATGGTCCTGTCTAGCTGAAATTAATATCACTGGGTGGATATGAATAGTATGAATTTCATTGGTAGGAAAGTGAACTGCTGTTTCTGCAAAAATTTCGTCTGGAAATGTTTTGTGGAGTTGTGTTTGGGACCATTCTAAAAAACAAGTTCAGTTGGTTTTTGGGATATTCTTTTAAGTTACATTTTTTGTTGTGGTTGTCTGACCTCCCCACCAAGAAGGAATTTTGGTGGAGTCCTCAGGCTACTGCAAAATTTAAGCTTCTTTTAAAGCTGGAGCCTAAACTTCAGTCCATATGGAAGTTTATACAGCAGCATTTAGGAAGTACTCTGGGCCAAACACCTTCTCTCATGGGTTTTTCTCAGGATGTGTTAGTCTACTTCAATTTCTGTTAGTTTTCTCTCACCCTGCATTAAAGCAATTAATGAATTTCTCTGTATGGTAAAAAACCATTCATTTTGCTCCCTCTGCTTTGAAGTTATGCTTCCAATTAGTCCAAGTTGAAAATGTCATCCCAATAGCTGTGTGCTCATTTCTGTCCCATGCTGCGGACTGCTGCCTTGCCTGCCTTGGCTTTGGTGCATTTGGTGGGGTTTTTTTGACTCTTCATATCAGATTTCAGAGATGTTTTGCATATGACTGATTAAGCTTAATGGATATAATATATAACTTTTAAAAATAACCTTCTTGCATAAATGCACATCATATATTGAGTTGGTAACGTATTAGAAGAAGAAAAACAACTGAGATGTTATGACAGTTATTGTTTCCTTATTGAATTCAGAATGTTGTGAAGGCAATTTCCATGACAGGATCAACTCCAGAGCACTTACTAATATGCTGATTATTTTTTTTCCCCTTAATCTACCTCTGAAATACCCTTTACAAGGTTGAAATTAGAGAGAATGACTTACTTTATTTGCAAAGATAGCAAAACTTAGTTTAAAAAAATCTGTTTTCTGTACAGAATTTGTGAGTGGTGAAGAGAATATCACAGGTTGTGACAAGCGAGCCATAAAGCCATTTTATTGGTTCCAAGTACAAAACCTGTGTTTCTAATCACACAAAGTCTTCCATTAGGTTTTTTTTAAAGTGGGAGAAACTTGTACTGTGCAGTTTCAGTATCTGAAGAAAGGTAAGACATGGAAAAATCAATCCTTTCTGTAGTATCCCACATCATCTGTTTTGCTAAAACAGAGATAATGAAAACTTCATCAGCTGAATAGTTTGGTCATACTTCTGGAGATCTTGGCTATTTAGAAAGAAAGCTTGAAGCTGGCACTTTGTATTAAGACTAAAATGTGACTGGGTAGATGTTTGCATCTGTTTACAGAGGGGTTTTATGAGCAGAAGAGGAGGTTTTTTAGCACATGAAGCTGAATTCGAGTGTGTATTGAGAGTAAGATGTGCTCTTGATCACACATTAAAAGTAAGCAAACCTGGAGAGGAGCAATTTGTTTGTAGAAATCTTCTGTAAATTGTTCCACCCGTATTCTGGAGATGTTTCTGAGGTATGGTTACGTAAGTCTTTTAAGTCAATCTTATTTTGTAGGCCTAGTGGTTTCCTAATTTCCAGTAGTCTCTGCTTCACATCATTAGCCACTGACATAACTTTGCCAATCTGGCCTAGCCCATTGTTATAGTTATTTTACCTCTCCTGATTGCTATGGCTATGTATCTAGGGAAGCATTTTAAGTAGAGTGGTTGGCTGTATTTTATTTACTATACCTGCTGCAAAATTACTTCATGATCTTTAAGCCTAAAGCTTTTTACTTTAAGGCACCCAAACACATCTCATGTTAAAAATGTTTGGATGTACAAGGTGCAGTTGTTACCTCACTCCTCTTTGTTCCCTCTGGTTTCTTGAGAGAAGATGAAACAAAATGCAGGGACAGGTAAGGGTGTCTCACAAAACACGTAGAAGAAATTTAGCTTCCCATTCCATAAATTACTGTTACTCTGCTCACCAGCTGCCTCTTATGATGTTTTATTGATGAATAAAAAGGGTGTCTGAGGCAATAGAATGTCTTGCATCTTACAATACTGCCAGTTATAAAGATGTCTTCTTGAATAAATTTCACAATTAGAAAGTATTGACAAAAATATTCAATCTTTTTTACATCAAAATAAGCTCAAACATCTGCTGCCAAAGTCAGACAATATCAACTAATCTTTTAAAAGTATATTTTTATTATAGTGACAGATGCATGGCTGCATGACATAGATGTCAATTTAAGTTACTAGTGCCATTAATACTTGACAAAGACATGCTCCCAGAAGAATTTATGTTCTTAAATTGTTGTCAGATGACTATATGCCAACATAAAGTAACCAGAGTTATTCAGCTATGTTGTTAACAAAGCTAAAAGTGTGTTATCTCCAGAGACATCACAAAAATTGCTATTCACGTCTTTCCTATTCTCTAAATTCCTCAGAACTGACAGCAGAAAAAATAATTCTGTGCCTGCAAATGCTTGTTTAACCAACCCATGCATACATCCTTCTTCACTTTTTGTGTGTTCTGGCTAGCAGCACAGGAAGATTTTCAGTTTCATTTGAGGTGAACATCTTCAGCATTCAATTGCTTTCATCAAAATTTCTAATAACTTTACTGTTTGGCAAGAATGCTGTTGTGAAGAGAATGGTGAGGAAAATATTAATACCACACCAGAGTTTCTGATCTGCTTATTCAGTCAAAAAAGTGTTGGAAAGCAATACAACGCAACTCATTATGAAGGCTGAGATTTAAAACATTCATGTCCAGTTCTTATTTGTCAAATGTGCTGGTATATTCATTATATCCATTATTAAAATTTGTACATTTTAGTAACCTGAGCTTTCATCGTGGGTATTTCATAATGAGCAACTAAGCTTACTTCAAATTCTTTCCTTCCAGGTCTTTTTCTTTTCTTTACTTTTTTCCCTTCTCTCCCCACACTTAGCTTTTTGGAAAGAATTTTGTTTCTTAAAGCAAGAGTTGAATTCACAGGGTACAGCAGACCAGTGTTCACTGTGTTTCCTTAGTGTCCTGGTGCTGTTAAAAAGCATATATATCTAGTCCATTGAGGTTTTAAGTAATTTGAAATACTGAATTTCTGGTTGAATCTGGGACCATAACCATCTCATTAAAGGCTAAATCGTTATCCTCAGTGATTAGATACTGTTTCTTCCTTGAAGTGATTTTTTTAGAATGGATTTTTTCATAGAGATGAGCCTGAACATTGTAGGAACACTTTTTCTGCTAATGGTTCTAGTGTCCCTATTAAAAAGAAAACCATAACTAAAGGGCTGAAAGCCATCTTATCACTTCTAGATGTATTTCTGTTCACTGTACTGAGACAGACGGTGAAGACGAGAACTGTCTCTCAAAACGCAGCATTCAAGTCTCCTTTTAAAGTGGTGGTGATACACAGCATCTCTAGTGCTGTAATTTGTGTCATCGTGAAGCCACTATTTAAAGGACACCACAGGAATTGGTCCCCAGATATGGTGTGCTTTTTTGCCTTTTATTTTTGCTTTTTTTAAAATGGAAGCCTATGTTACTGGTGTAGGCAAAAATATTTAGAATCAGATGAACTCTCACCTCTGCTGCCTCTTGAGGGCCATTGCCAAGTGATGTTTTGGATGGGGCTCTATCAATGTGTGTTGTATTTCAGTCTGGCACAGCGGTCCGTAGTTTGCTGGCTGCCTGACCACTCTGTGTATATATTAAAATAATATTTCAAGTTTGTATTGTGAGTAGATTTTTAGAGTTAATGCCCAGGAATCTATAGCAGACTGTAATTTTTAAGGAGGCAATTTCAGAGAGGTTGGGCAGGTCAGTTTGAAAAGGTGCTAGGGGGAATGAAATGAGGTGGAAGAAGCCTTTACCTCAGATTTCTTTGGAGCCCCTCTTGCTCTTGTTTGCTTTCTTTTATTGTATTTTGCCTTGGAAACTTGGTAGCAATTCAGTCTTCCTGTTTCCTCCCACCCCAAGTCTCCTATGACTTGAGAATCTTGTGCAGTTCTGGAAAAGAGAAAAAAGGACAAGTGGTTAGTTAAGATGGATTTGCAATCTGCAGTCATAAAATCGTAGAATCATAGAGTGGTTTGGCTTGGAAGAGACCTTAAAGATCATCCCGTTCCAGCTGTCCTGCCGTGGGCAGGGACACCTTCCACCAGACCAGGTTGCTCAGAGCCCCAGCCAGGCTGGCCTGGAACACTGGCAGGGACGGGACAGCCCCAGCTTCTCCGGGCTGGTGTTGGAAGGTGTTCTGCCTAGGGCTGGGCACGCCCTGAGTGAGAAGAGTTGCAGCGGTGTGACCTGCGGTGCAATTCAGACTCTGTCATGTGTGGAGCTGAAAGCTGCCTGGGACCTTTTGCTGGTTGCTCATACAGCTCCCCAGAGCTGAACCCCATAGCAGGAGCAGCTTCCAAAGTGTTTTCCAAGACTTGATGGTTTGGGAGCCCTGATGAACAAAATGCAGCTGCAGATAAACACAGAGGGCCTGAGAAGAGGGGCCATGCTTGCTCCAACATGATATGGTGTGATTGCCGCCATGGGGCTGTGCTGACCTCTGGGTGGGAGAATATTCATTGGGTGCTAAGTGACAAGTTACTTCTGTAGTGGTAAGACTTTGCCAAATAAGGAAAGAGACGTGTGTTTTATTGAACCTTTCAGGGGGAGTCTGAAAAATCTGAAAATAAAAGTTCTTGCTTTTTGAGTGACACATTATCTTTCTTGAAAAGAAACTGTAAATATAAATCAGTCTTGTTCTTTCCTGGAATCATAAGAAAATGGTTTGATTTTCTGTCTATTATGCAAGCAAAATTTTTTTTAAAAAGAGTGTGAATTATTACTGCTTTTTCAATAGCTGTAGTAGATGCATTGCAGCCAAAAATCTATTTGAACTGTTTTTGCTGTTTCTATAGAGAAGTGTGTGGTGCTGATTCATATTATATGTTATTAAGAAGTTTTTAGAAAGTATTGGAAAGACGAACATTTTCAGGCAAACTTAATGAGAGAAACATAATTCTCTGAGAAGCCATTGAATGAAAGTTTGCAATGGGAATGTTGTCTGGGTATCCAAAGAAATTTTTTAGCAGTGGGAGCTTTGGTAACAGGTTTTAGCTGTGTGTCTCAAGTCTCTTGAACATAATAACTGAAATCCTAGAATGTGACTCATGTAAGGATTAGAATAGTTTAATTGTAGGTGTATTCTACAGTGCCAAAAATTAAGCTAGAATAGCAGGCTCGTGGCAGTAGATGACACTTTGTTCCTTTTAGTTTATTCTGATAAGAATGCTATTGATTTCTATAGCAGGTAAATAGTTTTTACTCTAGGGAATGTGTTTTTACAGGAGGTCTTCTGAAGCAGCCATAAAAATACATCAGGCAGCTTTTAATTTGTTTCATTGTTTGATAGTGAAGTTCAGACAGGGCAAGAATAGGTAAATATAGCAAGATTGATGTTCTTTGCAACATTTCTGCACACATTTATTATTGCCATCATTATATTTTTGTCAAAGACAATATATACATGGCAATATTTGTTCCCTGCTAGCACTTTAGAGAGGATAGCCAAGAGGTGTTCATCACATATAGGTAATTGTGTTGTTGTTTTTTAAAGTTTTCCATTTTGTGCCTCTTGCTCCAGCTTTTCTGTGTTTCCAAACAGTCACTTCTTTGAAAATGGCTTCAAATTACTTTGTTTCAGAAATGAGGATATTTTGCCCCATTTTCCTTTGTGTAATGTTCCAGAGTACTAGAACCAGACCTGGATGAGAAAAATACATGAGAAAAATGCATGAGAACATCTCTCTAGGTTTTGGTTTTGATGATTCCTCAGTGACTGTAGGACAACTAATCCTAGGATAAGTAACTAACTTAGTTTGCTTTGATTTGATATGGTCAGCTAGGCTGGATATAAAGCTGCATATTTTTCTCTTTAAAGAACATTGCATTTTGAGTAATGTAGAGGTACTTCTTGAGTAATGTATAGGTACTTTTAAAAATCGCGGATCTTGGCTGTGGTACTTTGATGGAAAATCTGGCTTTCTGATGAAGGCAGTTTTGCTGCACTATCAGGGAAAGCTGGCTGCAAATGTTTGAGCTGAAAATGAATGTTAAGTCAAAGGTGTTTGTAGAATATCTGATAAAGAAGAAAACAAAGATAATTGTCAATTTTATGTAATAGTCTCAAGAAAGTGATGAAAAAACCCCAACAGCAGGAAATTTGCTGTTTGCAGACTTCTATTGAGCAAGCACAGGAAAATCATGTAAATAATAACATACAGAAAATACCTAATTTGTTCTGTGTATCCTGCTATATACTCTTGTCCTGGAGCAGGGTATGGTTTGCGGTATCTCTTCTTTACTCATCAGGAAACAATAAGAAATACCTGTGTCTCTCCTTTATGCTCTTACTTTTATATTGTGTTTTGTCTGTATTCTGATACAAGAAGGATTTGTTTCCCACACATCTAAGGGGCAGGTTTAGAAGCTTAGAGACTCCTTCTGTTTCTGCCTAGGCAGTGAAAGGAAAATATTTGGCATGAGTCCAATTGTGCTAGCTTAATTTGAAGGACCATCTTGTATCACCATGCTCTGAAAATTGCTTTCCATAAGTGATTTATCAAGTTCTGGCCTGGGTAGCTGGATGGTTACAGTGCTGAGTCAATTAAGCCTGCTGAGGGAAATCCCAACTTAATTGCACAAACCCTTTTGCATCAATGGGGCCAGGATTTCTCATTGTCATCCCCAAAGGTCCCATGGTATAGAAAGCAAGGAGAGATAATTAGAAGTTGCATCAAAGTCTATTTAAGTTTCTCTACAATGAAAATTTTAAATTAATTTGGTAATCACAAAGGAATCCGTTTTATAGAATTATAAATACAAGATTGTAATTTCGTAACCTGTTCAGTGCATTAGTTTTATTAATTGTATTATTCTTTTATTTATTAGCTTGTATTTTCAAAGATACTGCAAAGGTAAAGGTTGAAATCTACAATAAGTGATTGTTTTTGCATTAAATGTTTTTGCGTAAGGGAAGAGTAGCAGAGTTACTGAAACAATGGAAAATCGCTTGTGAAACATCTTCTGTTTTGTTTCCCTGTATATTTAGGAAGCACAATGCTAACAACTCCCCTTTTGTTTTTCTTGCAGCTAATTCCAGCCTTCTTGGAGGTGGAGGAGGTAAGTCTTTGCTTAATGCTTAATTCATTCTTAAATAAACATGAACTATATGCTGGACCAACGTAGAGGTTAGTTGGTTATAAAAGAATATGTGATAAGTTCGAAAGCTGGAAATACAAATTTATTAGATGGGAAAATTCACGATAGTCGATAATCTTCCGTATCTTTCATATCATGAAGAGGTAGGGTTTGTGACTGGTGCTGAATTCGGTTTCACCTCTGGGTCAGAGTAGGGGCTGACACGTATATGAGGCTGACTAAAATATAAAGGAACTGAACTGCTCTATGCTGCGTTATGTTTTTAACTATTTAGGCTTTTAAATTTACCCCAGGGGAATCTCAAATGTATGATTAATAAGCAATTTTAAAAGAAATGTTGAAATATTAAAACACAGTAAAAAGTAATTTTAGTGAATAAACGGGGCTTTATCTTTGTACTTTTTAAAATATTATTTTGTTTTAATTTTAAATATTTTTCTGGTTTAAACTTGGTTGCTTACCTTACTCTGATTACCAAAATATTAAAGGAGATTTCAATGCAAATCTTTGGTGCAGGTCAGAGACACTACCAACATGTCTACTGGTAAGGCAGGGATGCTCAAGTTCTTATCATTGTATTGCTGCCAAATACATGGATGCTGTTTTATTTTAGTACATTGTTGCTATTTTACTTTTGATATTACTGTAGTACTGTGGCCATAAAATCTACGTGAGTGGTAACAATTCAGGAAAGACGAATCCATAAAGAGCTTGATCTCAGTTTTCAGTGACTTCCCCTGCCACCCAGAGGGAAGTAAAAGAGCTCTGTTCTGGAAATTTCACAGTGCAGGAGCGGTACAGGCAGCAACTAATCTTCCTTCCTGGCGGGAGTTAAAAGAACTCGATGATCAGAGCTTACATATGTAAGGGTAAAGGAAAGGGCTCTGTAAAAAGACAGGAGATCTCTGTTGCTTGTGAGGCTGCAGGATAAGTCGTCAAAGCTTTTGTTTTAACTGAACAGGCAGCCCTTATTTTGGACTATGAAAAGATGCTTGACAACTAAATAAAATCATCCAAATAAAGCCATTCACGTTTCTCAGCTGCGTGTCTGGACATTAAAGTACAGGGCAGCCTTACCTGTTAAGCCTGTTGGATTAATCTGTTTCTTTTGATTTGAGTTAGTTGTTTGCAGTATACCAAATTTTTCTTTGTTTAAAAGATAATCCTTTAAGAGGTAATCCTTTGCTAGCTGTTCCTGTTTCTGCAGAGCTGTTCCTGTACCTCCTCTCCAGCACTTGCTCCCAGCTGGTAACATCGAAAAAAAATATAAATCAATGCAAATGTTCAAATTCCAATCAGGTTCCCAGAGCACTGCTGCTGCTGCTGAAAGGATTTGGCTATTAACTTTCCATGTTATTTATTCAGCTGGACTGTACTTCAGAAGTTGATGTCTGTTCAGTGTGGCACTTGATAATGTGGCTCTCCCTCTGCAGCAGATGGGATGAGCCTGTGCTGTGGGTCAAGTTGGGATTTTCCCTGTATTTTGTGTGTTAAAAGGGGCAATTAAATACATGTCCTCTCCCCTCATGGCAGGCTGACGTGATGGCAGCCCAAGGGACTGGTGCTGCTGCCCCTTCTCCTCTTCTCTTCTTTTCTTCCCTCCCTCTCTTCATCCCTTCCTCCCTCCCTCCCTCCTCCTGCCCTGACATCCTTTGGGGCTTTTACTGCCATTTTAAAAATCAGTGTCTTTAGGGCTGTGGGGAAGCTGCTGTGGCAGGTTGAGTTTGGGCACGTGGTGGATCCCTCTGGGCACAGACTGCTGCAGCCCCCATGACCAGAACCCCAGTCCCACATCCTTTAATCTCTGGTGGAAGGATAACAATGTGATCTTGCTGGCGGTACAGGTAAAATACCAAATTTGACAGTTTTATGGCTTAGAGGGTGACTGCTTATGGCTGAGGGGCTGCATTTGCGGAGGTGCCATCAGCTGCCCATGGGTAGGGCAGCGGATGTCCTCAGAGCACACTTGCTGGAGGTTTCCAAGTTTTCTGAAGAAAAATCCTGAGAATTGCATTGCCAAAGTACTCTGGATTTTGGGCAGGAGAATGTTTTGGAGAAGGGAAGAGCGTGTGGGGTCTGGAGGCTGCTCAGGGCAACACAAGATGGAGGCAGCCCTGGCCAGCCACCTGCCTGCCACAGGCAGATGGAGCCTGGAGCCCCTGGCTTTTGGAAAAGTGGCTTGCTACTCGCCACAGGCATTTCTCTGTAGAAGGAATTTTTTCATTCCCAGTGGAATGGTTGTGGATTTTAATTTCTGGGTGTAATTTTTATTTTATCCAGAAGAAAGTGGAGGTAGCACTCTGCGTGAAATATTGATAGTGAATTATTAAAACTTTATTATACACGTAAACACCAAAGCCTTCTTTTGATTGCAGATGCTGAATATTTATGATAATGTATAATACCAGTGTAGTTTCTCGAATAATGGGATTCAGATCTCCTTGGTAGTGCTTGTTGATTTAATCTCTCTGTCACTGCTGGGGGTATGAATACATGTCTTAGTTTTACAGAAAATTAAAACTGGAAATTTCCGCTTGTCCAAGCTCATACAACAGGTGTTGCGATTTTGGGCTGCTTTTGAGCTGTTCTATGTTTGAAATCTTTTCAGAGCTAAACACAAATTAATTGGAAATAGTTATTTGCACATCCTGATCTAATGCTTGCAAATTACTTTCTCTGGGTGTTAAAACTGTTTCCTGGAAGAGACCTGCTAAGAAACCCACTGGGCAACATTGTGGGTGAACATCGTGCACCTGCTTGCAAGTTCAGGGGCTGGTGGTTTCGGGTGGCTGCTTATCATCCCTGCATCACCTCGGAGCCACATCAGGGCATCCCTGTTCTTCAGTTTCCCAGTGCCAGAGTGATGCTTTGTTCTTGCATTCCCCATTTAAATGCCGCCTGTTCATTTTCATGACCATTTGGAATGAAGAGATAAAAGCACAAAAGATACCAGAAACAATTTTTCACAGAACTGTTTAATCATAAAATCAAGAAACCCACAATAGTTAAATATAGATGTTGACGGTTTCTTTCTGCTCTTCAAATAACTCTGAAGTTTCCAGGATTTCATTATGAGTTGGGTGAGTGAGCCTTTTTTCTTTTTCATTCTTTACTGTTTTTAATAATTGATTTTTAATTAGGAGGCATATTTCACTTTCATGTCTAGATTTATCAGGCATTCAGCATCTCACTGCTAATAACTTGCATGGAGCATTATGACTTATTTGTGCATCATGTATTACTCGTCCCATTATGTTCAACAGTGCAAAGGTGAGAATTATTAAGAAAATTACCTGCATTTGGAGGGAGTGAAGAAAAACACTGGTATTTTGAGGAAAAGTAAGCCTTTTTAAAAGCGTGTCATGAAATTTTGACTTGAGAAATCAAAGTGTCTATTTTGCATGGCAGTCTTTTTTCTTTACACTCTTTTATATTTGTGTCAAGGAATGAAAGCATGTGAATTTGGGTGCTTTGTTCCAGCAGAGTGGGCAAGAGCTGAGGTTTGTCTGCCCTTATGGCTTTGGGTAGTCTGTGGGGCTTCTTTGGGTATTGTGCCCCACTGTTCCCAGCTGGTCTCAGTTACTTCCCTTGTGGTTCGTTTTTCCTGTACTTGATTTGCTGACTGTAATCACGTTCTTCTTGTATGCTGATTTCTGCATTGGCTTGATTTCTTTGACCTTAAATTGAGGGTATATTTAATTTTGGATTTTTCTCCCCTCATAAGATTTTGTTGCCTGTGCTAGAATTTGGGAAGGAGACATCACCTTTTAGTGCATCCTATTACGAGCATAGTTTCTTTCAGCTCTGTACTTAAACCTGGTAGTTTTGTCTTTACAAATTCAGATGGAGGACAGGTTATATTCACAGTCTCTTGAAAGCATTGTTTGGACACAACTTAAGTTGGTTTCCCCAGAAGATCTGTCGGCTTTTTTGTTTCCTCTCCTTCTCTCTCTTTGTTTTGGCCAGTGTAACTATTTTCTTTCTGGAGCTTTAGCAAGCATGGAAAAAATTAATTCCCATATAGCCATAAGTATTTTAGCATATCTTAAATGTAGACCAGACCTGCCTGTCCACCCTGCCAAGATACTTGTTTGTAGTCACAGTTTTAACCAATTCTTGTGGCATGGGGAATTTGTGTTCATGGTTGAGCTGGGAGCTGGGTTTCTCTGTACTTTATTGCATAGACTCCATTTTGAATATGGGATTTGCTGCTTTTATATGTATGTTATGTTATAATAACGAAAAAAAAGTGTTTTCTCCCGAAAGAAATTACGACAGACTGACTTTTATCCTGGAGTTTTATCCCTTCAAATGTGTCAGCTGCTGTTTGCAGCCACCCTGTCTATTTGTCAATTAATTGTGGGCTAATGAGCTAAAAGATCCAATGATTATCCAGTCAATAGTGGCAGGAAGGAACAGCTGACACAAATATCTTGACATTCCTCCCCTTAGCCAGGGATAAAGTTTTTATTCTCATGGCTGTGTCTTGGGTACATTACTCACCATGTCCAGCCATCTTCTGATAGATAAATCTCTAGCAAATAAAAAAAGAAAAGAGCTTTTGCACTGTCGTAATAGTAACTTGACATCAATTGACGGAATATATACTAATGACACCAAGAAGTAGAAGTTGTACAAGGGAAAATTGGAAGCAGGAGTGAGGCAAGTTGCAGAGCACCCTGTAGCAATATGACAGCAGAATACTTTAAATACCAGACTTGCCCGGCACTTGCCCATTCAAAAAGTCTAACAGGAGGAAGACGAGCCTGTTTTATCCTTAACAAGGACAAGATGCTCCCTGTTTTGGATTTCACAAGGCTTGGGTTTGATATTTACATAATTTAAATGCAAGTGAAGCAGGGGTTTAAATCCAAAGTTCAAATTTGTGCATGACGTGTGCGTAACGTGAAATGCATCCCGTGAGAGGGAGAAGAAAGACTTCGGGAAAGGAGCACTGACAGGATTCTTCATGAAGAAAATAAGCGTTATTATTTTGTATTTTTTTCATGTCAGTCTGTTGGCATGTTCTTGTATCATGTCCAATGCATTTGTCAGATATGGGTGTGCTCACAACAAACAGCTCCATGGAACAAATGTGCTTCATCTGGGATTTCAACTATCTTCAAAAGCTCTCGGTTGCTTTGTACACTGCATCGTCATATCCTAGGTATTTAGATAATGGCTATGAAGGTACAAAGATTTTCCCAGCAAATAATGACCATGAGAAGAACTGATAATTTAAGGCAAATGGCCATTTGCCTTTGTTGCTAATTAATCCCTTTTTGCTAGAAGATAGCTGCTGCAATTCTGTAGGGTTGTTAAAGTGTTTTATCTCCTTTTACTATTTGCATGCTGTTCTTTTTCATCTCTGTAAATAGAGTGGGTTTGAGAGGGCTGTATCCACAAGTTTCCCCACTGTGACAGTGCATCAGCCAACTAAAATGTTAATATTTATGTATTTTTTTTCTGCACAGCTGTAATAGTTCCATTGGTAGGCCAGTAGCTCAGGGTAGACTGTAACCCTTTCAAGGTGTTTGGTTCAGCCCAAAATCTTTTTATTCATGAGGTTTTTGTTGTATCAGATCAAAGCAAATAGATTTCTCAGTAATTTAATATCTTTTATAGAATTTATTCAAACTTCATATGGAAGCAAAGTCTTTCTTTACAGGTTAGTTATTCTTGAAATGTTCTTTCTTTCTTTCTTTCTTTCTTTCTTTCTTTCTTTCTTTCTTTCTTTCTTTCTTTCTTTCTTTCTTTCTTTCTTTCTTTCTTTCTTTCTTTCTTTCTTTCTTCTCTGTATATATATTTGGTTTTGCCTTCTGTTATTGCAGTGGAGTTTTAATTCATCTTTAAACTAAAATTAGTGGGTTTTCTCATTTCATAGTGCATCTAGAGATACAATGATGAAAGCTCTATAAATAAATAAGCACAGTTTATTTTAAAGGATCCTTAATATAAACCGCTGTGGCTGTATTTAAAATGTGTGCTCTACTATAGTTTCTTTTTTGTTTTTGTTAAAATATGATATATATTTTGCTCTTTGGCTAAATAGGGTGCCAACTTCCTTTCTCCAGTCTTTTTATACAATCTTATGGATAATAATCATAAACAGGAAGTCTCTGGATTGATTTTAAGTATTTCTTAGTTGTTGCCTAATTGTATCCTGCTAATTACTCTTTCCGAGCAGTTAGTTAAAAATAAATAAATTATGTTTTGCTATTTACAGGAACTGATACAGCTATGGGATCAGTTTGGGTTTTTCTGCTTTTTTTTAAAAAAAATACGTGTTCAGCCTGTGATTCTTTAAAGGGGTGCTCCTGTTCCAGCTGGTGATAGAGAAATGTGACTGTTTCATTCATGAAAATAAACTAAGATTTAGTCCATCCAGCCATACTCACTGCTGTCCTTCGCCTTTTGATATTGCTGCTGCGTTGCCTTAATTGGACATTAGGAAGTGATGTTTTATTTTTCACTCATCAGCTACTGAGTGCTGAGTCCACCACAATCTGAACTGCCACTTAATTGTGAGGTCTCTGTCTCAGATAGACCATTGCACTGACTCTCCTCATTTTGTTTAATTTCATTTTGAGGTAATTACAGTGTTATGTACTCACAAGTAAAGCAAGAACAAACACACTTTCTGCTCTCTATCTATACATGACCTCCATATGTACATATATATATATATCTGCATGTAACTATATATTGAGTTTTTGACTTGATCTTGCAGTCTCTTCAGAAAGTCAGATTTAGTGTGTGTGTGTACATAAATAAATGCATAAAAATAGGGCATTTATTTTCTTAGACTGGAACCTTTAGTTCATGGTCATTGAAAATTTGAGGCACTCTTGATAAAAATCCAAGGTGAAAAGGCAGGTGGTTATGTAAGGAATGTATTTCTTTCCTTTTTCCTTTTTGTTTCACGCTGTGGGACAGAGCTACAAATCTGTGAGAGAGATCACGAACCTTCCCTGAGTGACAGATATCTCCTGATGCAATTATGAGGCAATTCACAGTCCATTTGTTACGTCAATGCAATGTGCTCTAAAAATGTTAAACCCTTTTGCCCCGTACAGACAAATACATGTATGTCTTACACGTATCTTGTATGCAGAAAACACAATTTTTTCATTTAACAGGGTGCTGCTCAGTCGTCTTAGGAACTGTCTGTTGAGGCTCTCCTCCCGTAGTTGAAGATGAGGGGCACAGTTGCCAGGGAGAACAGGGGCTGGGAGCGCAGGAAGTGACGCGCGTCGCTGCGTGTTGCAGTGACAATAAAGTGGAGCATTTGAGTATATATATGTGGCAGTCTACAGAAGACGGTTTTTAAAATTAAGCATTTGGTTGGTTTCCTTAAAGAAAAATCTGTAAATTGGGACACCTGTCAAAGTGGTTCAGTTTCATGCCGAACACCCTCGACAGTGTCCCTTTTGCTGAGGTAAGAATGAAGTGAACAGGGCAGGAAAGACATGTTTTGTTAGGCTCAAACAGGGGGTGGTGATGTTTTTAAATCTGTTATTCAGATGTAAGATCTACAGCTATTTTCCTGGTGCTGAGGAGTTTTAGGAAAGGAGGTCCTGTAGGAGGACCAGGCTACAATAGGAGGAAAATGCGAAATGCAATTTAAAACATTTAAACTGTTTTAATTGTTTTTACAGGGGGTATTAAAAGAAATAGAAGAAACAGAAATAGAAAAGAAATAAAGGAGTGATGGAGGTCCTTGACTTGTAGATATAGAGGCACTTTTGAATATCAGCCCGTTTACTGAAGCTTTCATGCTGGTATGCCTAAATACAAAACAAAGTCCTTAATCAGCAGAATATTCCTTAACAGTCTGTCTAAGCCCCAAGCTCATTAATTTCCACATCAAATGTGTATACAGGTGTGAGCATGAAGGCATGGAAAAATGGCACCAGTTGTTTGCTGATTGTTTTTGTTTATTGTTTTAAAATGTGCACATGTCCAATAAAATGTGAGTATGGACATTACATAACACTCACACCTCCCGGGAGGAGGGAGAAGATCTCTGGACCACAGTCTGCTGATGTACTGACCCCAGAGGTCAGAGACTAGAGATTGTCATCGTCCTTAATTCCCCACCCTCTGTAATGAAAAGAATTTACAACAGGTTCTTCTTTCTGTTTCTAATGAAAGCAATTACTTCTTAGTCACTATATTTTCAAAGAAAATTTTGATTAAACCCCAGGATTAAACTACAGAGCCAAGGAAAACCCAAGTATTGAAATTACAGATATTACAGAAAGAGTTTACAACTCTCCTCTTCCTGCATAGAATGAAGGAATATGAAATCAGGTCTGCATTCACCTCTCACCTTCTATTTCAAATTTTCTGCTCTTTTCACAGAGCTTCACTACTCATTTATGAGTCGCTCTTTCCTGATCACATTTTTCTAAAGTTCTTTCTTCTGAGCAAAACACTTACAGATTATAACACGCAGCTCTTCAAAAACCAAGAAAATGTCCAGCTGAGTAGATGGCCAGACAGTTGAGTCTTGGAAACATCTGTCCTCCTTTGTTTTTGGTGTGCTTTTCTTTCTTCCAGCTTTGAGAACCCTGTATCAGAGAGTGTAAAGTGGAATGAACTTGTGGCATAATATAGAAAATGAAATGTCCTGATTGGTAATGAAGGATTAAAACTCTTACATCTGTGGAACTCCTTTTTAAGGAACATTAGTTGAAGATCTGCATGTACAAGTCTGTCCTTGCAGCTGCTCATCTTTTTGAATGGATAATATTGGATGGCAATGCAGCTTCGAGTTGCTAGTTTTCATTCTAATGACATATGGAAGACTACCAAGTAGACAGCTCCTGTGATTTAAGAAACAAAAAAAAACTTCCCTGCCCTTTCTAGGGCTTCAAGTTCAGCCTGAATGACTCTCTACCTACAATTTAGACTTCATTTTTAAAACCAAGTGTAATGGGGAAACAGTAACCTGAGATGCGAAGTGACCAGCCAGTAACTGCTGAAGATGGCGTTGATATGAAAGAAAACACATGGTAAACCTCATTTCTATGAGCATTATTATCACAGAGTCTAAATACTCCACAGACCTAGTTGCTTTGTGAACAGAAAAGTAATGTTTTCTCCATTTTCCAGTTGGAAAATGAGACTAGGAAACCGTATGTTTTGCAAAAGGTCCATATAGAAAGAGCAAAAATCAGCTCTCTGAAGGCAAAGCAAAAATGCAAAAGCCTAGATCAGTTTTGCAGGTAGGAATTTTGATTCCTATGTGGAAGGAAGAGAAATTTTAGTTTTTGTATGAGTGTCATGGGTAGAAACAGAATGATGTTTGGAGAAAGGGAAAACATGCTCTACTGAGAACAACTTTCTGACAATTAGACCTTAATTGGTGATACAGCAAATTCTCGAAGGGAATGGCAGGACTACCAACTGGAAATAAGTACTGCTAGATAAACAATTCTACACTAATGGGGATAAAATCTGTATGTAGAACAAATGTGATGTATTTGAGGCTACTGCCAGTAGTAATTCTGAGTACGCAGCATTCACTGTTATTACTTGGGCCTTTTCTTCATTAAGTTAGAGAAACACTGTTTATTTCTAATTTTAATTTGTATATTATTAATAACAAAGTGTTTTAAAATCTTTGATGATTAAAAAAAAGTCTTTTGGATTAAGAAAACATTTAATTTTATTATCAATGAACTCTAGCCTCTTTCAACAGCTGAAGAATTTCAATGATTCTCCTAAAAAATGCTACCTTGTGATTATGTGTAGAATAGTTGGGTTTTTTTCTTTACAAAGTCACCTAATTCACATATTTTCCCTTGTTCTTATGTATATACCTTGTAATATGTAGGGTTTATAATTCAAGATTCTTTTAAAGCTGATTTTCTTTTTAAAATTCAAAATGATGGTTTTGCCATTTGGACTGGCAGATCTGTAGTGTTGTAGTTTTGGCTACATATACAGCAGCAAAGAACAAAATATTTTTTGTCACACTTCTGTTACAGTTCAGTCTGTTCCTTTTACATTATCAGCTTGTTTCTCTGGGCTTCACAGAGGCATCTGCTTTAATTTTTATTGGGCAGGGCTGCAACTTAGCAAACTCGGGTAAGCTTCACAAATAATTCACAAATGTGGTTGATTAAATCAACTATGTCTTGGCTGAGTGATCTGTGAGTGTATTATACACACACAATATTAAAAGAATGTTATTAAGGTGCAAATCCAAGTACTTAAAGTTAGGAAGTGCCAAAATTCAAGTTGCCTGGAGGCTCGCAGTCTCTATGCATGCGTGTATGTATATGGTATTGCCTCCAACTGTACAACTTCACTATTCTTCCAGCTGGAACATCATCTCAGTCATTCTCCTCGCTCAAAGCAAATCAAGGTTTACTTGTTCAGTACTTCAAGCCTGGTCTGCAAACCAGTATTTGTTTTATGGTACGTATCAGTTTGGTATGTGATTTCATAAGTAAATTAAAGATTTCATATGTAGTTTATTTGTCTTCCCGAAAACAATGGTGTTACCTTCACAAAAAGAAGAAGAAAAGAAGAACAAACCTAGAGATTAATGTCAGAATTCTAATTTTAAGGCCCAGGCTTTACAGCAGGGGGCTGATTTCTTTAGAGAAGTGGAAGTGCTTTTGTTTCAGAGTAGGTCTGATAAATTCCAAGCTATTCTGCAAACTGGAACTTGTATATCATTTTAGGATGTAACACCTGATTATAAATCATCAGGTTGAAGTGCACCTTGGGATTCCCATCTTCTTCTCTACTTCTTGTTCCCAGTCCCATTACCTGCAATTCACAGTTTACTGCTCCCTTATTCTCATCCATTGCAAAGACTGCAGGCCTAAATTTACATATTAAAGAGGAATTTGGTTTAGGGAGCATTTTTACCTAGACAATTTCAAACTGTGGCCTTAAAAAGGTGTTTTGATGTGATTAAGGAGCAGAGAGCTGATTGAGAGAGGAGTGATGGGTGTGGAAACAAGTGTGGAGGGGAAGAGATGAGTGATAACTTCCTCTGCTGCCGGGCAGATGGTAATGTGAGACTGTTCTCAAACATTTGGGGTGCAGGAAGTGAGTGTCCTCTTTCTAACTTTTTACCTTAATGTTCACTTCCAAAAACAAGTCTGCATGTCTAGCCAGTCACAGTCCTCTCTGCTCCTGGCTCACTGTCCAATTTCTTTACTGGGAAATGGTTTAGTTTTAGTCCTAGGCCAATTTCCCAGATTCTCTCTCTTTGAATTTGCATGCCTCTGCCCTTTCATTGCCAGCTTTATTCTTATGCCATATCCTAATCACAGCTTTAGTCACCAATCCCTCTCATCTTCAATCATGTCATCAGCCTCTAAATGCAGGTAGTGCCACTTCTCTTTCCTTCTACCAGTTTGTGCTGGGATGAAGGAAAAAGTGTTCTGAGCAGGCAGTAATTTGTCAAGCCAAATGAATTCATTACTCAGGCAAATGAAAGAGAACTGCCAATTTCAGAGCTGCTGCAAGCGAAGGAAAAGTTTACGAAAGCTTACAGTTGTGGTTGTCATCTTTGTTTATCTTTCCATCACAGTTTTGATTTAAAATGTTTAATCCAGTCCAGCTGTACCACAGTGGTCACCCTGTCTGCTGTTCCATGGCTTTTAGGAATGAAGGTGGTATTGTCGCTGTAAAAGGATAAAACCCCTGGTGTTACTACCTTCTTTGTATTTCTTCACCCTTGATGACTGGGCAGTAATTTCTCCATGGGGATTATTTGTCCAAGGATGGGGCCTCTGTTCAATCCAGATATAACCCAGCTGCGGTGGAATTTCGCCCCTTCTCTGGGCTTACAAGCAATTAGCGCTGCAGGCAGGACTGCCTGCCCTCACAGGGAACAAAAGATGCAGCTGAAAACTTTTCCCTTGAAATGGCAGCTGGACAAAGAACTGGTAGATTAACCAGACAATTATTTCAAGTCACTTTTTACAGCAAAGAAAAGTCACATGTCCTCACCATGAAATAAGACGAGAGCTCTTACATGTGTAAGTTTATACTTAGATAACCGGTGGAACGAGTCTCAAAAAAGGGATACTCTTAAAAACACCAGGTAGAGATAACAGTCATGTGTGAGTTTTGAAGGAAATTTGCTCTGATGACAGGTCAGTTTCTCATCAGGAGCTGGAAAATTGCAAACATACGATTATTCAAATAAGAGGATATCTGCAAATAAGATATACTAAGCAAATACTGTAAAGTTCATGTGTGATATTATTATCTTCCCCTTTGAGACAAGATTCAGCAGGAGCAGTTGATTTTTTTTCCCAGCATGAAGAATGTGGTTGTTTAGAGGAAATAGTTTCATTATAAAGGAAAGAAGTACCAATGCACATCAAATATTAAATAGGATTCTCTCTTTTTCAAAATTAGTTCCCAAATTTGATGCTATAAAATTTTAGCAGCAGTGGGAGAGCTCCCAGAAGACCCTTCATTATGTCTCATTATTACAGCATATGTGAGGCCATGGTACCCTTGGTTGCTATAGTTCCTTATTTAATCAGGAAAAATAATGTTTCATGGCAGCACAGCTGGGTAACCTTATGTATCTGTAGTTTTCTCTAGAAACAATCTTATCTATACTGCATAATATCTTGATTTTCCTTAAAAAGCTCGTAATCCAGGCTTCTTTCTTTTATTTTTAAATTTTTATGTCTTGATTACATAGTAAAGTTTAATGTCAGCCCACAACTTTGCCTAGTGCTTCTCTGTGTTTTCTTAATAAAGGAAAGGCTTTTTACCTTTTGGGAGGAGAAATTGCAAATTTTAGTATTGCAGCACAAGTATGGCAGAGTTCACACTCAGATGGTGACAGGTTTGCCATCAAGGATAAGGATACGGCTGTACTTTTCTAAAAACAAACCAAATTCTTAGTCAGGTGTTTTTCTCATTTATGTTATTTAAATCCTTATACTACTTATTGAACAAGTTAGACCAGGTCTCCTCTGGAACTCTTACCAAAATGCTGTTTAAATAATACGTAGCTTTAGGTGCTAGATTTAGTTAAATATCTGTCCTGCCAGGGGAGACACTGCGAGCAAGACTTGTTTGGCTTTACAATTCCAGTGGTAATGTTTAAGTTATTTCACAGGCATGAATTATCCAGGAAGGCTGCTGTGGTCTCTAAGAGCTTTTTAGGGCAAATTAATGCCCTAAAACTTGGGGAGCATTTGTAGTTTAATAGTTGAGGAAAGTTGATTAAATATACAAAGCATTTAAATACCCATTTTAAGCTCACAGTAATTTCTGACAAATTGAAGTATCTTGGCATTTAGAGAACTACAAACTCGAAGTGGTGTGTCCATTTGATGTGAAATAGAACCTTTGGGATCACAAGTTTGTGCCATCCATGGTTGTCCTTGGTCATACTGAGTCTGATCTGTCACGGTGGTGGGATCTGAAGATTTGGGAGTCCAGTTCCCCCTAAGATGGTAGAAGACAACTGGAAAAGCCCTTGTTTGATTGTAACCGTGGAGGTCATTCCTTTCCCTCGTGTGACTCTGCACGCAGGCGTCACAGCTGCTGATCCTTAGCAGGTCTGGGAAAGGGTATTCCAGCTATTTTGAAAGACTCTATATATAATCAGGGGAAGGCAAGACTCCATCAGACAGTATTACTTTTGCTTAGGTCACTCATGGATCGTTCTCAAACTCCTCCTTGTCTTCTTGATTGTTACTTTGCAGCTTCCATAGGCAATCTTTTCCAGGGCATCACTCTCTACACCATTATGCCATTGAAACATTTCTCCTGAAATCTTAATTTATATTTTTTGGTTGTTGTTACAACTTTAAGCCTGAAATTAAAGGATTCCTGTTGCTTTCAGCTGGGGGGGGGGAAGCTGTAGTTTCATTCAGTGCCTCATGTGTGAGCAAAGCAGGTGCCTGTGAAAGCATCAGGACACACAGAAGCTTTGTAGACTCATTAGCTTGTTCCACACTGGCCAATCTGGTTTTGCTTTTGTAACACAAAACATCCGTCAGCAACGGTGCACCTGAATTTCTTGGGAGAGAGATGCCTGCAGTAGTCCTGCCTGCTCCTTTGTGGGTAAATCTCACCTGGATGCAGTTGTCCTGAAATTACAAAAGGGAGCAAGTCGCTGTCTCCTCCTCATCTGTGGGAATAAATCAGACATGGGAGCTGTGGGCTTGGCATTTAAGCATTTCCATTTGTAGGACACTGACATACTAATGATGGTAATTTTGCATTTGTTACTACATGCCTAATCTAATTAAGTTTCTCTTAGGGTACAATTGTTGTTTTCTATATTTAATTATGTAACCACCAGGTGCAAGTGTTAATAGTAGCTGAATTCAGAAGGCAGCCTTTTATCTTTGTACAATGCAAGAATTTTTTTCTGTATCTTCAGTTTTCCAGTTAAAAAGGTGCTTACAATATTTGTTTGCTCCAGGGAGTTGTAGTAACATTTCTGATTGATATACATAGGAAACACTAACGACAACTGAACTCTTATATTCCTGTTAATTTAGATGTGTTCAGAACCATTTATGAGCTCCACATTTTTGGTTTCAGGTGTTGCAGTAGTTCAGACTCCCTTTCCCAGCTATACTGTTGTTTTGAGGGTTGGCAGACTTCCCACGCTCTCTGACAGATCTGCTCCTGTCTGTTTGAAAAAGTCTGAACTATGTAGGGGTCTGTTGTCTGAAGTTGAATTTCATGGAGTGCTGGTAAAACTGCTTCTGTGCCTGCCAGCCTAGCTCTGAACTTTTTGCTACCATTTCATCAATGCTTGTTCAAACATTCTGGAAAGCGTTTTTAGTAGATTTCTTTGCCTGCAAGAAAACACTCAAGTATTATTTTTAAAGCTCAAGGATCTGAGCTTTGAAATGATGTAAGCGTATGCTTGGAGGCAATTGACTCTCAAAAGGTTTTGAAATTATAATGTTAATTTTTAAATAAAGTGAGCAGGAATTGCTGTAAACCTTTCCACCTGCAGATTGGCAATTGTTTTAATCTACTAAGTAAAAATAAGTAAAGCTTGTATTTTCTAGCTTCTAGTCATTCATTAGTAATCTATATTTACATAAATTTGGCATTAAGTGTAATAGAAAAATTAGATAAATGATTGATGCGTGTTTATTCTAAAGCATAAGGTACCCATGCAACATTCCCACTACTAATGAAAGAAAATTGTCTGCAGAAGCATTTTGCAGCCTCTTGGCATTTGTGATCAAGGATACCTTTCTTAGTAGAAGTAGGGCCTGTATGTACCCGGAGTTCCAGCCTGCTGCCCACATGCCGTCTTCTCTTAGTTACCTTGCAAGGATTCGTTTAAAGAAGGATTTTAAGCCCACCATGGACCACAAGTCAGTGGTAGTGAACCAAAATACACTCCTTTTTCCTTTAAGGATCCCATGGGATCATTTTGCCTTGGGCTGTGAAGCGTGATTTTACAGCTGAACCATTTTCAGTATAGAAACATAATAGTTCCAATTTATTCTGGTGCAAGAATGACAGTATCCATTGGTTTAATTCTACATCTAGGTAAACAAGCTGTGTCTGATTTTTTTTTTTTTTTTAATTAAGCTTTCCAGCACTGTTAATGGTAGATATTTCCCCTGCTCCTGCCATGTTTCTTAGAGATCTCAGTTGTTGCAAGTTGGGTTTGTTTCTTACCCTTCAGGCTTTTACTTCAAACTCTGCTCCTTTGATGGTTTATCACAAAATTTGTTCAGAGGCTTCCATTTTTTAAGGTAGTCTTTTAATTACTACTGATCATGCATTGCATCAAAGAAAAGTGGTTGAAAACTTTAAAACTACAAATAAAATATACATCAATGGGTTACAGTAATGAATGCTAACATACTGTTTCTTCAGGAAGAGCGTGTTAGGGACAGAAGACCATGTTTCAGGTGAAAAACAGGAAGCTTGACTTCTGAGAGCAGCTTGCTACAGTTACTGGTCCGGTGTCATTAAAAATGAATTTAAAAATATTAGAATAGGTATGTTTAGTATTAATTCATAGAAGTCTTCAAATTAGTATCAGGATTAATGCTTTCTGGCAGCAAGGCCTGCACACTAATGGGAATAACAATTTTCACTTAGTTCCTTTATACTTTTGACTTTCGGATTTGTTTTTCCATTATTCCTATTCCAGGAGCTGTTTTTTTCCCCCAGAAGTACAATGATTTATTTCGGTGATAACACACAGGCTGTGTTATTTCAGAAGCTGTTATCAGTTTGCACGTAGGGATACTTGGAAAAAAAGAAAATAACACTATCTTGCAAAAAAATATGCTGGCCTCATTAGGTGCAAAAGTGTCTCAAATGGTCCTTAAGCAGCACTTTGGCTTCTCCAGCTTCTCAGCATGAAAACATGTCTAAGTAAGTTATATTATTTCAGGACAGTGAACAGCTTGCTTCAGATCCAGCAACTGTGTTTATTCTTTGGTTTTGGTTTTTTCTCCCAAGTGAAGAATGCCACTCTGCACTGTTTACATTTACATCTCAAAACAATTAAGCTGAAACAACTTCATAAGATTGGGAGCTGGCTTTCTCTCAGGGAGAGCTTTACATTTAGTTTCCAGAGTCATGCAGTAGATAGACTTATTTTTGTTTTTGTTTTATTTTCAAGCTGGTACAATTTCACATATGTTCATCTTTCTGAAGATGTTTAAATGCTGTTGATTTTGAATTGTGCATATTGGTAGGAACATTTAGATGTATTTTCTGTATAGTGCTTTAATTATGAGAACAATTAACTGATTTATTCTGTATTTGGTGATATTTCTTATTATATCTTCATGTATCTCACTGAAATACCTTTTTCATGAAAAAGCAGAGCAGTAAGCAGTAAAAGCATTCCTGTCTTTGATTACAGGACCGGGTGCTAACGAAATGCAGAGACTTTACTCCTTTTACATTTCCATGTCCTTGTACTATATCCATCTGTGAGATAGATGAAGAGCTTTTCTAGTCTGAACTGAGCTTGATTTACAGCGTAATTGTATTGTTCTAGTGCTTCACAGCAATACTACAATATGTAGAGAACTTCGGACAGACCCAGTGTTGCCAGGTTTTAGGGCACCATCCTACTCTGTTCTTTCATCCCTTCCCCATTTCCAGATTTCATCAGCCTACTCCTGCACAGTCACAATACGCGTTGATGAGTGGGCAATCCAATGCTCCTTTGCTCCCTCTTACAATAACTGGTGTTTCTTTTTCAGAAGATGAAGCTTTAAAAGTGATTTTGCCTCAGGGCAAAATCTTCACTGGGGTGAAGATTTAGAAAAGTCTGTAAAGCTTAAGACCTTCTGAGTTTTCTTATTTCTGGCTCTTGATTCTGTTTGCTCCTTGTGGGATGAAAGGGGATGCCTGAGGTTTGAATGACCTGCCTTCTCTATGCAGTTGCTTCCTCCTGCCGTTCCTTAGCAGGGGCAAAGCCCTGTTTTGGCTGAGAACACCAAGTGGATCTACTGGACGAGCTGTGCGGGACTGAACAGCTCAGAACCATCGTGCAGCCGCTTCTGTGGCATCTGCTGGAATGGCCTCCCGGCAGGGCTGTGTGGAGACCTTCTGCCACATGGCCAACACGGGACATCAGCTTTGTATCCTCTGGTTGTTATTCCCTAAACACACACTGCCCAGGCTCTTTGAAGTAGGAACCATCCCCTACAGATCCTCTGTCATCCTCTGACCTGAGCAAGTTCCCTGTGGAAAGTCCAAGTGTTTTCACGTCCCTCCTACTTGCCAGTGGACTGAGCAGGTGTGAAGCAGGGCAAACGGGAGCTCAGTCTCCTACAGGCTGAAGGAGACCCTGATTTTCCTTCCTGTGTTTGCCATGCCCCTGCCTGAAGGTTGTCCCCTACAGAGCTTGGGGGCAACCTGCTCCCTGGAGTGGCAAGTGGTCAGCAGAGGCAGGCTGTGGGAAAGGTTCTCCCAGTTCCCAGGGCTAGTGCTGTCACCTCTGACATTCCCTGTGCCCCCAGCAGCCACACTTGAGACCAGCATCATTTCCTCCACTGGTTTTGCAGGCAGTGCATTCCCAGTTCAGAGGTCTGCTGTCAGCAGGAGTTCAGAGGGCATCTGGTGGGATTTAGCCACTGTTGCATATACAGTTCAGAATAATTTTCTGCTCCTTTGATAGCTCTTGATGTGTTTTATTCAGTTCCAGTCTAATCAAGTTAACTGTTTTAGCACATTGTCTTTCTTCAGACCTTTTACAGAAGGCTGGTGTAATCTTTCTTAAAAAGAAAAAAAATAATTCCCCTTTCATCTTTCTGGGGAGATCACTTTATTCATGTGTAGTGACCTGGCTCAGCATTTGATAACTAATGTGTCACTGACAGTTCCTCATTACAGCCCCAGCTTGCAGACCACCTGCAGTGCTCCATTATTAATGTGAACTTCAGGTTCAATTTTTAGATCTGCGCAGGTGCATTTGCACTATTCATTGCAGGCTGGTGACACTTGCCCCATGAAGGGACAAGAGTACGTGAGGCTGAATGTGTCTTGCAGGCCAATGGAGCACTTATTGTTTTGATAGCAGCCATAGGAGGAGCGTGAGGACTGAGGCTCCAGCTCTGTGTTGATTATAATCTAACTTTTGCTTTCCTTGGCAATTGTTCTTTGATATATAGGCACTTAATCTCAGTGCCTGGAGAACAGAAGTAGAGAAGCCAGAAAGGGGAGGATAAAGGGGAAGCCACACTCCAGTTAAACCAATAACATGGGAAAAGCTTAGTTCTTATTCCAGACATAAATGTATCTTCGGATGGTGGATGATAGTTACATGGCAACCAGGCACTGCAGGGCCCTCCAGATTGCTGCTGGTTGTAGTGCAAGATGTAAGTAATCCTGGTGATGCAGCCAGGATGCTGTTAAGACTATGAGTTTAGGAAGGCTCTTACATCTCCTTGATGGAAGCTTAATTTTGTCTGGGTTTTTTTTCAGTAGTTGCTTAAGCCACCTAAACTCCAGCCATCCATCTTTGCATCCTGAAATCAAATAAGTGACCTACTAAATTAAATCTCTGATCTTAACTTGTTTGTTTTATAGTCTAAATAAATGAAAAGGCAGGAGATAACAGAGTCTAATGTTGCATACAAATCAGTGGAGCTTGGTACAGTTGCAGGGTTATTCATTGGTTTTACTGAGGTTTGATTTTCAGAGTTATTTTCCATTTCTTTTTTAAGGGGGAATTTCTTTGTGGACTTCTTTTTGTTTTGTTTTCTTTTTAAAGAAATATGGAAATAGAAGAAGTGGGAGGAGAGGCGGTTTCATAGGAGCAATGGAGCTAGAAGGACAGAGGGAGATGGCCTGAAAAGGAAGGGGAAAAGAATAGTTCCGAGTGTGTGAAAGCGAGTGGGAGGAACGGGAAATCGGAGTGTGGGATTGCAAGCACTGGGAAGTGTGGGCAGGAGTAAATTGGACCGGGAAAGAAAATTCCTGAAATGTCTCATTTTCTTTAAAGACACCAGCCTGATTGTACTAAAATAGTTTCTGCTTTACTCACTGAGGACCAGGTCTTGACATACTGTATCTGCTATAAACAAATAGTAAAATACATTAGTGGATTTTTTATGAAGGGCTGAAGCACAAAAAGGTACTTTTGCAATAACTTAGTATTTTAAATAAACATCTCTCTCAAGTGCCAAAGGATTAAGGGTTTTAAAATCTTGAACAATTGTATATAATTTGTATAGTTCTTCTTTGTAGTCATTTCACTCTTATTTAAACTGAATATATGCTGATTTGGGTTTTTGACACATTTTAGAGTGGTGCTCTGGTCTTCTCACAGGTTAATTTAGACAAATCAGAGTAAGGGTATTTCAGATTAATGTTTTTCGTTTTGGCCAGTAGCACTAGAAGATGAAATCTCTGATATGACTCAGCTCCTGAAAATTTTGGTTTTCCTTTAAAAAAAGGCCAGTAGATTAGATTTCTAGGCACTGATTTTCTAAATTTGCTCTTATTTACAGTGATTTTACCTTTTGGAGTTGTTTTCAAGTATGTGTATATACCTATTTTGTAGCATTTTAAAGTGCTAAAGTGCCATTTAAAATATGAAAGAAGTCTAAAAATTTATTGAATAGTTTAGAATTAGTTTAAAATACGAATGTTATTTAATGTCTGATACGTTTTTCCTCTACACCTCAAATATTTATGGGAAAACTTCCAAGAATTTGTATGGTATATTTAAAATGTGTCTGGTAAATGTCCCTTGTGAAATAAATTATTTTTATTGCAATTTAGAAAGGTACATATTTAATAGTGAAATGCTTTGCTTATGTACTTACATAACTCCAGTGTATAATATGGGTCCAAAGGTCTTTAATTTATTATAAAGATATGACTTTAATGACAAAATAATGACTCTGATGTATCTGTACCATTGGGCTGAGATGTTAGAAAGGTTTCATATCTTTCAACTCTTCCTTATGTGATGTTACATTGCTACCCCAGACATATTTTAATGCCTGAGCAATCAACATAAATGAAAACTAGAAAGCATTAATGTTAAGACAAGAGGCAATGTTACTTTCAATAAGGTGACTTCAGAATACTGTCACACAGATATTTCACTGGAGACATTCTGGTTTGACCTCTACCTCACTATGTCTCTTTTTTTTTTTCCCCCTGTCTCTCTTGTTCTCTTTTTTTATTTTTTTCTTTTATGATTAAACAGAGGAGAAGGGGTTTGTAAAAACTCTCCTGAAAACTGACAGTTCCTTGTAGAATTGTAGGTCTTTCTAATTTCTATATATCTTCCTGCAGGAGAATGGCTCTCCGAGAGCACGTTAGCCTTCAGCCTTGGCAAGCGTAGAAGTAAATCTGCAGTATGATGATTGAAACGTTATACCTGCTTATTCTAAAACTGACATGAGAGGTGACAAATGACAGAGGCATTACTGGGTCAGGTGAAGTCTTTGTCATAATCCCTTTTCCCTGAACTTTTAGCTGGTGCAGCAAAGAGAATCTTGTTTCAGGGATTATTAACGCCACCTGCTACAAAATTCCTTTGGGAAGGACTGGAGTGCTTTGGATTCAAACACTGGCTTTGAAACATTCAGGAAAATGGCACAATCTCTGCAGACACTCTAACGACTACTTTGTGTTTGGTATAGGCCAGTCTTTCCATTCAGAAAATGTGTTATTAAGGATATAAATGCTAGAAATTTTACATTGCAATGCAAAAGTGAATTTTCAGTGAATTCCTTAAGCTCTTGTGTTTGACAGGACTTAGAGGTACAATCTGCTGCAGTGAATTGTGCACGAGGGTTGATCTGGTCTCCAGTTGAAGCCCCTTAGTTTTGGGTAGCACAAGTAGAAAGCTTTATCTCCATTATACAGGATTTTTTACTTCTCTTTTTCCTCAAGCACTGTTTCATGTTTTGTAAGTTTTGCTTTGTGTCTGGTTCATGCACAAGGCAGATCCTTCCCTCAGGAAGAAAATGTGGAAAGCCTCTGGAAAAAGTGTTTTTCTCTTTAGCAGACTCCTTCTGTCCTACTTCTCTTGCGTAACTCCAACACATTGGCAGGGCAGGAATGCGGTGCCTCCCTGACTGGTGGTGGGGTATGTGCCTCTTCTCCAGCTTCAGAGCAGAGATGAATGGTACCTGACCAGAACCCGGGCACCAAGTTTGCCTCCTGTTCACCTCCCATTCCTATGCTGGACTTCTGCAGAAGCCGGATGAGGGAAAGGTGTGCCTCCTCTTAGTCGTCGACATTGATAGGGCTGGAATCCCGCTGGAACTGCCTGAAGTGGAACAGGCAGAGCAGAGGAACAAAGTCCTGGGCTCTTTTCATCACAATCTCTGATTGCAGATCCCCCTGGAACTAGGAGGTGAATCTGTCCCTTTGTATTTCTGAGTGAAGTGAGTGCTGATTGATTTGTCGAGTGATTACACGCTCAGATGAGATACTGGGATGTACAGTTCGATTCCTATTCAGCACCACAGCAATGCCCAGGCAAAGCTTCACACAGTACAAAGAAGATTGTAGTCATTGTAGGAGAATGTGTACACAGAAATCACCTTTCTGAATGGCTTTCTTGAACCTTATTCACCATTGCCTCCCTTAGTTTGTTTTCCTTTGGCAGAGTTTTCTGACCTTGCCCTTGCAAAAAGCAGAATGCTGCTGCTTAACTGTTGGCCAGAAGGACCTGTTTCCAGCTAAACAATCCCCATGTGCACTGGAGTTAATTGCCTTTTTTGGGCATGTCCGTCTTTTTCAACCTCAGGGGCTGTAAGGTGTACCTAGGCCAGGAGGGGGTTTCAACTTATCAAAAAGAGCTTTAAACAAAGGTTCTGGTTGCTTGGCATGTTTATGCTATGGAAGATGTTGCTCCTGTTTATATGAATCCTAGACAGTCTTCTTTTGGCAGAAATGCCCTGTTCCTCTCTCAAAATAAATCCCCCCAAGACCCAGCTACTCATAGTTTGTTCTTGGCTGACCATTTGTGCTGCCGTTCCCTGTCTGACATGTTATTTACAGAGTCAAATTTACGATGTTATGGAATCTGCAATCTCCTGTAAGACAAAGTTGTTTTCTACAGTTTTAAACTTTGAAACCTAAAAAAAGTTGGCATGTTGCACAGTTTTTAGGCAATATGTGGGTGCTGTTTACTAGTTATGATTTCCCAATATATGTGTGTTTCGTGAAAGGTAGTTTTCAATATCTAAGGCATAATGTACTATGAGTAATTCTTTTTCTTTTAATTCAGAAGAGGATTTTTGTATAGGACAATCTTAAAAATCAGTTTTTATGATGTGAAGTGAATGTAGTGTGACATCTGAGCTAATCTTGGAGTCTATTTTAGAAATTTGAGGCTATTTAAAACAATTCTTGGCATAGTAGTTGTATTTCTAAGCAGCGGCTCTTTGCTTTGGTGTAAGCAGGGGGTTTTTTCTTCTATTGCACATTAATCACAAATGTTCAGAAGAAGTGACTCTGATTAAGGACATTGGTGTAGCAGAAGAAAAATAATAGTTTTTTAAGTTTTATTGCCATCAAGCCACTACTAAAATTAGATCATTTTATGCATGCTAGAATCTTGAGTTCCTTTGAAGTTGTGGGTTTGAGTTGATTGTGAGCTCAAGAAAAGCCCTTTCCCCTGCAGTTTGGGCATCTGAAACCTGAGAAATAGTGACTAATTGTTATTTGTTTGGCCAAGACCTGGTTGGATGTTACCAGATTGAAACTTCTGGGTCGGAAGACGGAGCAAAGAATGAATGGTCTTGAAGCTGAAAAAGATGCAAGTACATAAACCAAAGGCGGCCTAAATATTAAATATGAAATTAAGGTTTTCCTTGTATTGGTAGTGATGCCTTAGGCTTTTAGCTTCTATATTTTTCATG
>VYZT01025835.1:0-43147 GCA_013400735.1 Pomatostomus ruficeps
CTTCCTCACAAAGGGAAGAAAGGAAAATGAAACTCTTCCTCACAGAGGGAAGAAAGGGAAATAAAACTCTTCCTCACTTTGGATGCTGAGTGATGTTGGTAAAATGCCTGGATATTTAATATATTGTATGATTTCATGCTGGTTTTCCTTTTAATGATGGATTTTTCGCACAACACAAATAAAGTCACGTTTTTAAAAGAATGTAACTTATTATTCCCCTTTTCCCCCAAACAGAGAGGGTCAGATTTGCTTTGGGGTTTAAATATTTAAAGTTTTTCTCATCCCTGGAGAGAGGTGCAGCAATGTTCATGCTCAGATATGCTGTAAAAACGAGAAATCTTTTAAAAGCCTCTCCATCTGCTGCTGCAAGTGAAAACACTCATGAGTGCTCCTGTTTCTCACCCTTGGAGCTCTCGAGCCTTCCAGTTCAGTATGCAAAATTAAATTAAGATTCTGCTCTTTGAAGCCACGTTTTTCAGAGTTTTCTTTGTGTTTAAAAGCACTGAATTGTCTTCCTTCTATGCTGGTCCAGTGGTTGATTTCAGGGGATTTTACATTTCAAGGCAGAGGTGAAATTCTTAATTTTCTATTTTCTAATTCTCTTCTGATTTTCTAATCCTTTTCTCCAGGTTGGACGGGGCCTTTTCACCTTCAGCCCCAAACCCACCAGAGTTGAGAGACACCTTTGAACTGAATTTAGGTGGATTATGTTAAACCCATATTGTGATACATTTACACTCTTTTGAGCATGCAATGCGTAGAATTTTTTAATTATATGAGAGTTTAAGTATCGTATTTAGTATTAAGTATTTAATTATAGAATAAAAGCTTGATGTTGAGGGAATTGCATGTTTTAGGAGGGATGGAAAAGCAATAATTCAGGAACTGTGCTGTACCAAGAGCAATCTTTACAGGAACACATTCCTTTCTTTCCCGCAGGATGCGGGACACCGCGAGGAAAGTGGAAGAAAAGTATTTTTCCAACCTTGCAACGCACGTGGAATTCCTCCCAGTGGAGTGGAGATCCAAGCTGACCCTGGATGGAGGTACAGGACTCGCTTCTCTCGCTGTCTCAGCAGCTGCAGTCTGCAAAATCCTCCTCAGAGCTTCATCCGTGTCCTCTGCTTGGATTTTTGTTTGGTTTTGTTTGTGCAATTTGAACATTTCCATCCCTGGAGGTGTCCCAGGCCAGGTTGGACGGGGCTTGGAGCAGCCTGGGATAGGGGAAGGTGGGGAACTGGATGGGATTTGGGTCTCTTCCAACCCAAACCATTCCATGATTCTATTTTATCATTTATTAAATCTCTTTTTGTTTATTTCCCAGACACTGTGGACTCCATAACCCCGGATAAGGTGCGGGGTTTGCGGGATATGCTCAACAGCAGCGCCATGGACATCATGTACTACACCAGCCCCCTTTACAGGGATGAGGTAAGCGTGGAAAACCCATTTTTAAATGTAAATTCTACTGGAGCAGGGCTTAGAGGCCGAAACAATCTGGATTTGGGAACGTCAGGGAAGTTTCCCTCTAAGGAAAACCTGCACAAAGGGTGTTAACACTTTGTGGGTGTGTCATGATAAAGTTTTAAGACTGAGAGGAGAAGAAAGACGACAGAAAGTAAAACTCACTTATTTATTATTTCGAGCAGAAATGTCTGTCTAAAACAGCTTAGAAACGGGAAGGAGTTTAAAAGCATTTTTTGAAAATTTTTGCATATTTAGAGCAGTGGGACTCCCCAGAGCTGAGATTCTTTTTACCTCTGACAAAATCCGTGGGTATTTGTCATTTCATTTTTGCCATTTCTGAGGCTGAACACTTCTGTGTGCCCTTGCCATGCAAGGAAACCAAAATGATCCCAAATTAATCAGTTTATTGGGGGGCTGTTCATATCCTGGATGTTCCCATCCTACCTTGTACCTGTGTGGATGTTGAGTGACCCCATTAATCAGAGGAGAAAAGCCAGGAGTGTGAACATAAATGATAGTGGCCTGTAAATAATGATAAGCCTTGAATAAATGTGATAACCTGAATAAATGATGATAACCTGAATAAATGATGATAACCTGAATAAATTATGATAACCTGAATGAATGATTATAACCTGAATAAATGATAATAACCTGAATAAATGAAGTAGCCTGTAAAACATGGACAGTGCTTCACCCCAGTACATCCCTTGTCTATCACACTGACTGGAAAAGCCCTGTGGGGCTGTTTTAGGATTAATTTCTGTAGGATTTGTAGGGTTTTTGCTGTGTTGGCTGTGTTACGTGTGGAGTAGTGTTAATCCTTTTGGTGCCCTGAGCGTGGTTAGATCGTGGCAGGGTGAGACTTTGAAATCTTACCTGGGAATTTGATGCTACTTTTCAGTCAAATTAGGAGTTTTTAAATCCTTCAGACTGGCAGCACAATTGTGAAACTGAAATCTGTGCCTCTCTCCCTGCTCAGGAATGCAGAATTCATTGATCGCTGCCTCTCGGGTTTCCCTGTCTGTTGTGTACCTGAACTTTTTGTGGCAGGCGATGGAAATCTCCCTGGCAGCTTGAGCACAGATATTTTTAAACTGCATTAGAGGCTTGGCATGGCTGTGGGCACCTTATGGGAAATGGATTAGTGAGGAAAGTTCAGGTGTGCTTGGCCAGCAGTGCGTGAAAATTTGATTTATTGCTCAGCAGAAGTGCAGTTTTACAGGTTTATCAGCATCCCCTGGGTGTGAGAATTGACATGAAATGAGTGTGCTTAGATCTGATTACAAAATACCCAGTTGGTGTTTTCATCAAATCAAATTAATTTCTTTGAAATGTTTGCAACGATACGCACAAGTTGCTCTTCCTTATCCTGTTTTATTTTCTGTGGCCTCACTTTGCAGAGTTTGACACAACAGTGTCAAATGGAGCATCTTTTTGGATGATTTCCCCACCTTTAATGTGTTTTTCTTGTGGTATTTTGCTCTTTCCAGCTCAGGAACGAGCCTTGTCTTTGAGCATTCCCGTGGTCACGCATTGCTCAGAATTATTGCTCAGAATTCACATCCTGCTCACTACTCTGTCACCCCCAACACAATTCTTTGTGTGTTCCGGGCACTTCCAGTGCTTTCCAGCCAGAAATCCTCACGGGATCTCAAAAGGAGCTGATTAAACTTTGCTTTGCCCCTGGGAAATAAAGTGAGGGATGTGCTGAGCTCGGCCTAGAGAGGAGTGAAGCTGCTGCTCAGCTGGTGGCTCTCAGCAGCCCCAGAATCCCTGAATGGTTTGGGTGGGAAGGGACCTGAAAAATCATCCAGTGCCCCCCCTGCCATGGGCAGGGACCCCTCTGCTGTCCCAGGCTGCTCCAAGCCCCGTCCAGCCTGGCCTTGGACACTTCCAGGGATCCAGGGGCAGCCACAGCTTCTCTGGGCACCCTGGGTCAGGGCCTCCCCACCCTCCCAGCCAGGAATTCCTTCCCAATATTCAACCTACATCTCCCCTTTTCCGGTTTAAATCCGTTCCCTGTGTCCTGTCCCTCCAGCCCTTGTCCCCAGTCCCTCTCCAGCTCTCCTGGAGCCCCTTTAGGCCCTGCAAGGGCTCTGAGCTCTCCCTGGAGCCTTCTCACCCCCAGCTCTCCCAGCCTGGCTCCAGAGCAGGGGGGCTCCAGCCCTTGGAGCAGCTCCATGGCTCCTCTGGACTCTCTCCAGCAGCTTCTTCTGCTGCTGGGAGCCCCAGAGCAGGACAGAGCGCTCCAGCTGGGCTCTGCCATGAGCAGGGCAGGCAGGGAATCCTCCTTCCCCTCTCCCTGCTCCCCTCAGTGCCCGGGATGCAGCCCAGGACCCCGCTGGCGTTCTGGGCTCTGAGCACACAATGCTTTGGTAGGGATTTCCTTTCCCTTTTCAAGGATTTTCCCCACATGGAAGTATCACAACTTCGCTTTTAGCTCCTGACCCCTCATTAAGCAGCTCATTAAGGAGTTTGGAGGTGGCAGCCACTGTGTCCTTGCAGGGGAAGGAGCCTCGTCCTGCCGGTGTCCCAGGAGAGCACAGAACTGTCCCCGGGGCCCTGGGTGGCTCAGATGAGCCTTCCCAGAGCGTGCAGGGTGAGCCCCTCTCTGATTTCAGGCGTTGTTTCTCCTCCAGCGTGGCAGGAGAACATCCAGGAGGTGCCTCAGACTCCTGGCACGGGATGTGACACCAGACAGGCATCAATAATTCAGCAGAGCCCCGTGAACGGCTCAGGCCGGCCTCAGACTGCAGCCAACAGATTCAGCCGGGGAGTTTTCCTGGCAGGGAGCTGTGCTGGGTCCTCACCTGCACCAAACCCCTCTTCAAACCTTACCCAGATATAAGAAACAGCAATAAGGTGATACTTTGATGCACACAGGCCTCTTTCTACAGGAACAGCCATTTCACATTCTGCCCCTGACCTCCCTGACCCGTCTGTGGTAACATAATCCTGGGTTTTAGTGTCCCCAGCGGGTGACTTCGTTTCACATCTGTGTCACCGTAGCTTCATATTTCTTTAATAATAAATGGCTGCGCCAGAGATTAAAGAGACTAATTGTTGCACAGTAAATTCAGAGTTGTCACCTTTATTATGCTGTTAAGGGCCTTTTTTTTTTAACTGCACTTCACGGCTAATTGTAATTCTGTCAATTATTGATCCGTGTCTTGGCAGAAAATGCCTTTAGTGCGGGATAAATATTATTTACATCCATCATCCCAAAATATCTAAGGATTTAGTGGAAATATTGCGGTATAAAAGTGGAGAAACTTCACTGTCCACCTCAGAATCATGGAATAGTTTAGGTTGGAAGGGACCTTAAGGATCATCTTTCCACTAGAGCAGGTTGCTCAGAGTCCTGACCTTGGAATGGCTTCATGGTTTGCCATTTTACACATATTTAAAAGGAAAATTAATGACTAACCTGTTGAAATTTGGGAGAGGTATTAATTTTTACCAGAGCTCTCATCCCTCCTGGATATGAGGTGTTGCAATGGAAACACCATTCTCCTGAGCACTCCTTTCAGCAAGGAGAGGCAACAAAACGAGATGTGAAGCAGGAAATTTTTAAACTGAGGCTATTTCAACATTGGTTTTGCATATTCTGTTGGAGCCAATGGTGAAGGAGCTGCTTGGCAGCACTTCCGTGGCTGGTTTAATTAATTTGATTGCCCTTGAGTGTGTTCTCAGCTTTATAAAGTGATTGGTTCCTGGCTCTGCCTGAGCCTGAATTTCATCTTGAGCACAGTGGCTTGTCAGAAATGGGTTGGACTCAGCTTTTCAGCAGCGAGAGGGGTCCTGAGAGAGAGAGAGAGACTGAGGCAGATCCCCAGATCCTTGTTCTGTGGCATCCCTCAGCCACAGAGCCCCTCCCGTCTGTTCCCACAGCCACGGCTCGTTCTGGCCCCTCAGCTGTTGTTGTGACACTCCTCTGGCATCCCTCAGTGATTCCATCAGGGAATGTGACAACTCCTGTCTCCTGGAGGGTCAGCAGCCTCCCCAGCCCTGCTGGCACGTTCTCCTGGGCCACGTGGAGCAACAACTCCTCAGCTTTGCTTTCCCAGCCTTTCACAATCCACCCCAGAGCTGCTGCTCTCCCTTGCCTTTCAAGGACCCTCTTCCCCCTCCTGCCGCCTCCTGGCTGAATTTCCAACCAGTTTGCACTTTCTCCTGAAGTTCTCTTGACATTTGGGAAGAGCTGCTTGCAGAACTCACCGCTCCTCAGAGCTCCTTCACGTTCCTTTCCCACAAATCCTGCAGGAACAGCCCTGCTGTTCAGCCTGGAGAGCTCAGGTTTCCTGCACTCCCTTTCCACAGCTCGCTGGCTGATGGTTTATTTTTCATGGGCTTCAAGCTGTTCACGTGGGAAGATTTGTCCAGCAGGTGAGGATCCTGTGGAGACAGCACGGAGAAAGGAGCAGCTCTGGGTTACTGCTGTGCTCAGGTGCCAGCAGGGGGTTTGTGCTCCTTGTTTGCTCAGATATTGAGAGGAAAATGTCATTTTCTACACTGGTATGCACTGAAAATCCCCTTCAACCTCAGGAATCTGCCCACAAAATGGTCCAGGGGATGCAGTTCCTCCTCCTGCCTGGATCTCCTTGGTGTGGGGCCGGGAGCTGTTTGTCCACCCCACACAGCCCCATTTCCTTCTGCTTTGCCAGGAATGTGCCATCCAGGCTTATTCATGCTGGTGTTTTCAAGGCTGCTTTGCCCCAAAGGAGGGTGAACAGCAGTTTGGGATGCTGGTGCTGGAATTTAGAGGTCAAACAGCTCTTTGGGATGCTGGAATTTAGAGGTTGAACAGCTGTTTGGGATGCAGGAATTCAGAGGGTGAGCAGCTCTTTGGGATGCTGGTGCTGGAATTTAAAGGTCAAACAGCTCTTTGGGATGCTGGAATTTAGAGGTTGAACAGCTCTTTGGGATGCTGGTGCTGGAATTTAGAGGCTGAGCAGCTGTTTGGGATGCTGGTGCTGGAATTTAGAGGCTGAACAGCTCTTTGGGATGCTGGAATTTAGAGGTTGAGCAGCTCTTTGGGATGCTGGAATTTAGAGGTTGAGCAGCTCTTTGGGATGCTGGTGCTGGAATTTAGAGGCTGAGCAGCTCTTTGGGATGCTGGTGCTGGAATTTAGAGGCTGAGCAGCTCTTTGGGATGCTGGTGCTGGAATTTGGAGGCTGAACAGCTCTTTGGGATGCTGAAATTCAGAGGTTGAGCAGCTCTTTGGGATGCAGGTGCTGGAATTTAGAGGTTGAGCAGCTCTTTGGGATGCTGGTGCAGGAATTCAGAGGTTTGGATTTTTCCAGCCCAGCCCAGGGCGCTGTTCATGCTCTGCACAGAAGGGCAGCAGCTCTGGATGTCTCACTCCTTCCAAGGATTCTTGTTCCCATCCTGATCCAGCAGCTCAGGCTCTCCCAACAGCCAGGAGGTGATAAAATCATGACCCTGCTCCCCTTCGTGTCAGCCTCCTGCAGCCTGAGGTGACAAGGATGTGTCGCCCGGCTCAGACTCCCTGTCTTGTCTTCACAAGACACAGGCCCTGGGAATTCAGGGATCCTGCCACCAGGATTCCTGAAGGGATGGGACAGGCTGTTATTTTCTGATTTCTTGGAAGCCCTGTGCCAGGCAGGCACATAAATGGGAAAGCAAAGGGCATTTTTAGCCTCATCAAGTCCTGTTCCTGCTCCTTGCTCAGCGCTCTGGGTTTTGGCTTTCCCTGGAATTTCCTGGCCCTCGTGGCAGGTTCCCATGGATGTGCAGAAAGACCATTCCTTATTTTGCTTTAATTTGGTTTCTGGAGGACAGAGGCTGTTCAACCTCAGTTAGGCCGAATATGAGCTGCTGCCTTTGGAGCAACCCGATCCTGCAGGCTCGAGTTTCCTGCCAGGAGGATTTATTGGCAAAACTTCAGCTGATCAGGGGAGATAATCATGGAACGGTTTGGGTTGGAAGGGACCTTAAATCCCATCTCATTCCACCCCTGCCATGGCCAGGGACACCTCCCACTATCCCAGGCTGCTCCAAGCCTCATCCAGCCTGGCCTTGGACACTGCCAGGGATCCAGGGGCAGCCACAGCTTCTCTGGGAATTCTATCCCAGGGCCTCCCCACCCTCACAGGGAAGAATTCCTCCCCAGTGAAGCCATTTCCCCTTGTCCTGTCACTCCAGGCCCTTCCTTTGAAATTTTCCAGTGTCCTCAGGCTGATGCTGAGGTAGCAAGGCCAGCTGGGGGGATTGGGATTTGAAGCAGCTTTTCTGGAAGGAACAGGAATTGTTCCCTTTGCTGGAGGGTTTGATGTGCTCGGTGACAGCCAGGTGAACGTGCTGCTCCCTCGGGAAGGGCTGGGGCTGATGGAGCAGCTGCACAGGGAAAAACATCAACTCAACCCACTGCTGCCTCATTTATTGTTTTGTGAGGTATTCCAGCTTGTTTAGTGTGGGAGAAACCTGAGGAGCTGGGAAGATGGGTTGGGCAGAAACTCAGGGAATCTCCAGGCTTTTTGTAAGAAAACCTGGGATGGAGAAACAGCTCCCACTGTCCCCAAAATGAGTTGGGAAATGGGACAGAGGATGGAAGAGGGGAATTGGAAAAAGAGATAGAGGGGTCTGGTTGGGTTCCATTCCACTATTCCCACTATCCCCAGGGGTTTTGGGGTGATTCCCACTCTCCTGTTCCCAGGCAGAACCAGCAGGTGCTTCCTGAGCACATAAAAAATCCCATGGGCTGAGGTTTGGGAGCACCAGGGAATCCGGTGGGAAAAGGGCTGCACAAACCAGGAATTCCTTGGATTGAGGTGCAGGGAGAGCAGGAGGAGCTGTCAGCACCCATCACCTCTCACCCAGCCCTGGAGCAGCCCCTCGGGTGCCCTGGGTTTGGCATGCTCAGGATGGAGCTGTTATTTTGTTATTTGATTTTTGTTTTTTTTTAATTTAATAGCAAGCTTTTAATTAAGAGACTCTAGAGGGAGTAGAAAGACAAGCTGTGCATCAAAAAAAAATCAGCTCTTCAAAATTTATTTCAGTGATGCCATTTAGGAGAGAAAATTTGATAGGCAGTCATATTTTTCATGTTTAAATCCAACTGATTACAGGCAATGTAAAGCCAGTTAGTGTTTTCAGAAGATATTTTTATCTGGATTGTTAGGATACATATCAAGCTGTAACTACAAAATATTTGAAGGCAGTTCGTGTTGCATTTACTGGACTAAAACCCTGTTCAAACCCAACTTTTCATTCACAAGCTGGAATATTTTATGCTTTTTAAGACTAAAAAAGCAAATCATGATTAATGGCTTGGATGGGAGGGGACCTTAAACATCATCTAATTCCATCCCCCAATAAATATTATCTTAATTTCATATATTGCTTAACCAAGCAGGTTTGTAGCTGGGATTTTAAATGAATTTTTTTCTTTTATCTTCTTTTTGTTTTTCTCCTTTTTTTTTTCTCTTACTCTGCACCAAAAAAGGTTCAGTTTCTAATCTTAGGGCTGGCACGGGGCTGCTGGCAGGACACCAACATCCCTGAGTGCTCCCTGCAGGTGGAGGGCTCCTGGTTCTGGCAGAGCAGCAAACCAGCCCGTTCACAAACCTGGAGCCTTTCCCACCTCCTACCCCACACAAAAAAGGGATTTGGAGTTCAGGAATAATCTCCAGCAGATGATTTGGTTGAATTCAGTGCTTGGACTCTGCAAAATTGCAAATGTGCACCTGTTTGGAAATCCATGAGCCATTTCTTAATTGTGTCCATGTTTGTGCCTAACTTCCCAACAGCAGCATGTTTTTGAGGAGGACAATTAAAAACAGAGCAGGATTCAGTGTCCAACCAGGATTTTCCAAGAATATTCCGATTTATGCCCCCACATTGCAAGAAAACAAAATCTTTCTAATAGAAATGCCACGATGCCAGAAGATTATTTACCCATTCCTGGCAGGAATCCCCAAACATTTCGATTTCAACTGCTCCTTGCTGGTTTTTTTTCTGGGTTTTAATCAAAACCCTTTTAAATGGAGGAAATCCCAGCCAGCCACAGCTCGTCCTGATTGATATTTTCAGCTCCAGCTCTTGCTGAAACCTCTGTCTGGTTGTCCATGGGTGAAATTTCATTCCCATGGTCTGTGCAGACCCAAATGGAAGAAGAAGCAGCAGCATCACAGCCAAAAATCCTTAAAAATAGGTGTTGTGATGCTCCTTTTTCGAGCTGTGAATCATTTCTGGGTGCTTCAGGCAGCCGGGTTTGTTGTGTGGATCCTCACTCGGGGAAATGTGTATCAAACACTGGCAGCTCTGGTGCCATTCATATTTATATTCGGTAATGACTCAGGCTCTTGAAAAATCATGTTGAAATTATATGTTCCATGGCTTTAATTTCCCCCTGCTAACAAGGGAGTGATTTGCACTTCTCTTGTTTGTCCTCCTCCCCGCCGCAGCCTGGAAGCATCGCTCGGTTTCCATGCTGAGTTTCACAGGCAAAGCTGCTTTTTTATTTTGGCTTTTTGCTTTTTTTTTTTTTTTGTACTGGCCAGTTCCCAAATTTCATCGTTTTCAGTGTTTCTTTCTAAAATTCCTTCTGGGAAGCTCTACCTTTTTATCCTATAATGTGAAATTTGGAGCAGATAAGCTCCTCAGAGACTCTATGAGCATAGGACCCCAATTTATTTATTTATTTATTTATTTATTGATTGATTGCTTGATTGATTGATTGCTGTAGTACTGTAGGATTCCTCTGTGATGTTTAAGAACCATATTGCATTCCTGCTTTCCCCCCAAAAATCCCTCCTGGAAACCAGAAAACTTGGGTTTTTTAAGCATTTTTTTATATCAAATGTTCACATTCTGGCTCCGTTTGCCTCATTCGTGCCTGTTCTCCTCCCGGATCATCATTTTGCTTGAGATGAGGCTTTTTATTTTTTAGCAGCTTCATTTCATTCTGATTCCTTGGGAAGAACTTCCAGCAGGTGCAGGTGTGGGAAGGGAAGGAGGAGAGAAAGCTGCAGCTCCTTTTAGCCAGGCAGTGGGGAGGGGAATGAAAGGCTGGATGAGTTCAAGCCTGATTTACTGACACCAAAAGCAATTTGAGGATATTTTCCCAGCAGCTCTCCCTGCAGTGGCTGAGCACACTCATTTGAGTGGATTTCTCTCCTCCCAGTCCCCTGGTGCTCACAGTGATAACAGGAGAAGAGGGTATGGCTGGTTTAGTAGGGCAGAGATGTGAGCTGGTTCCAGGTCGTGCGTGGCTCAGGCTCCTTCCATCCTCCTTAAATTAAAAAAGGAGCTGAACCCCTTGACACCAGAGGAATGTTGAGTGCAGTGGGGAAAATGGGAGAGAATCCAGCCAGGAGGGAAATCCCACTGTGTGCCAGTGCCAGGGCAAACCAGGTACTGCTCACCTCAGAGGCGGCTGTGCAGCATTTCCAGCACAGCTGCCATTTACTGAAGTGTTTATTTCAATTTGATGCAAATTTTTATTTCAGTTTGATGCCTTGGGCACTGCACTGCAGCTGTTTTGGGATCACCACGGGTCCCGTGTGGTGGCTGCTGGTGGCTGTGGAGGGGAGTGATGAACCTCGGGAGTCTGTGACCATCAGCCAGGCAGTTATTGCTGGGATGAACCTCTGCAGTCTGGGACCTTCAGGAATGAACCTCTGGAGTCTGTGACTATCAGGAATGAATCTCTGGAGCCTGTGACCATCAGCCAGGCAGTTGCTGGTGGCTCTGAAGGGATGAACCTCTGGAGTCTGTGACTGTGACCCAGGCAGTTGCTGGTGGCTCTGAAGGGATGAACCTCTGGAGTCTGTGACTGTGACCCAGGCAGTTGCTGGTGGCTCTGGAAGGCAGGGATGAACCTCTGGAGTCTGTGACCATCAGCCAGGCAGTTATTGCTGGCTCTGGAGGATGAACCTCTGGAGCCTGTGCCCATCAGCCAGACAGTTGCTGGTGGCTCTGGAGGGGAGGATGAACCTCTGGAGCCTGTGCCCATCAGCCAGACAGTTGCTGGTGGCTCTGGAGGGATGAACCTCTGGAGCCTGTGACCGTGACCCAGGCAGTTGCTGGTGGCTCTGGATGGGAGGATGAACCTCTGGAGCCTGTGACCATCAGCCAGGTGGCTGCTGCTGGCTATGGGGTTGTGCTCATCTTCCCCACCTGAGGGAGCAGGAGTGGGTCAGTGTGGGCTGGGAACATTCCTGAACATGAACTGGAGCAACAAGGTGTTAATGTTAAACTCTCTTTCCTCCCGCTCCTGACCCAGCTGGTGAAGGGGCTGCAGCAGGAGCTGAACCGGCTCTACTCCCTGTTCTGCTCGCGGAACCCCGAGTTCGAGGAGAAGGGAGGGAAGGTGTCCATCGTGTCCCACTCGCTGGGCTGTGTCATCACCTACGACATCATGACGGGCTGGAACCCGGTGCGGCTCTACGAGCAGCTGCTGCAGAAGGACGAGGAGGAGGAGCTGGAGGAGCGCTGGATGAGCTACGAGGAGCAGCGCCTGCTCGAGGAGCTCTACGTAACCAAACAACGGTAATGGCCCCTCTCCCGGGGTTACAGGGACAACCACAGCCCTGACAATGCCCTCTGGGTGTGCTCAGACCCCTCCAGGGCTGTTCTCTCTGCTGGCTGCTGCTGGGAACGGGTGGGAAATGCTGAGCACAGCTGGGAGCTCTGAACCCACACAGACTCGTGGAAAGGTTTGGGGTGGAAAGGACTTTCCAGATCATCCACCCTGCCATGGGCAGGGACACCTTCCACCGGCCCAGGGTGCTCCAAGCCCATCCAGCCTGGCCTGGAACACTTCCAGGGATGGGGATGTTGTGTGTGAGACACCCAGCAGACAGAGGATCTGAAAATAGCAGCTCCAGTCATTCAAGTGAGACATGACAAATGAATCACAGCTTTTTTGGTTCCTTCCTGAAACCGATCTGAGCATTGGTGGTGCTTGGGAAGCGTTAATTTAGCAGCAGCCCTGCTGTGGTGGCATCAGGATGTGTCTCACTGGGGATGGGTGCAGGATGTCTCTGGCAGCTGCCGGGCTGGAGAATGTGCAGGATTCCTGAGAAAAGGGAAGTTTAGAAACCCAGGGAGGTGTTGCAGTGATAGGATGACCCTTCAGGCAAATCACAAACACATGATCAGGGAGAAATGGCCATTTCCACCCTCGTGCTCCTTGGGCACCGTCTGAGGTGCTTCACGGAAACCCCAAGTGTCACTGTCACTTCTGCACAGACAGAGTGGCTCTCCCCTCTGTGAGCAATTCAGGCCGAAATGATGGCAAACAGGCTGCTGGCACCCTGTAACCTCGGGAATTCTGCTGGGACTGGGAACAGCTTTACCCATCCCTGTGTGTACTTTGTGTTGGAGCTGCTTTTTTAATTCAGAAAAGCAGCTGAACAACCTTTTCCCGGGGTAGCTGAAAGGGTGGGACACCATCCTCCCGATATTCCACCTCCATGTTCCACCCCACAATGCCCAAACCGTTCCCTGTGGCTTTGGTATCGTTTGGGGGGGTTTAAAACAGAAAAAGCAGGTGGTTTGGCTGCAAAATCACCAAGGAAACGGGAGGTGAGCCAGCTGCTGCTGAGGAAGGAGGGTGGGCAGGTGCTTGGGGTGGAGAGCAGGGGAATTGTCACGTCTTGATCGATCCCTTCTGTGGCCAGAGGAACGGGATGTGACAGACATTGATTCTTAACCAGCTGGGCTGCTGCAGGAAATACTGACACCCTCGCTCTCTCTTCCCAGCAGACAAAACTGTTGGAGCCCCACAGGAATGCCTGTTTGCATCAGAGAGGTTAAAGCTGCATTTTTTCTTGGATCTCAGAAAGGTCTCTATTTTCCAGGTTGAGAGAGATAGAAGAGAGGTTACATGAGTTAAAGGCATCCACCACATCAAAACCACCTGTCTTAAAATTTAAGGTAGGTATGTTCAAGGGGTTTCTCCTGAATGTTTCTGCTTGCTGTAAAAATACACAGGAGGAGTGGTTCTGCTGAATTTTATTTTTTCCCCGTGTCCCTGGACATGATTTTGGCAGAATAATTTGGATGAAGTGCGTGTACATGTGTGTAAACGTGTTGCTGGGTTCATAGATTGTTGTTATTTATTGCAAGTCTAAATTTGTGATAAATTTTGATTTCCTGAAATAAAATTTTATTGAAATAAAACCTGGTCTAGTGGGAGGTGTCCCTGCCTGTGGCAGGGGGTTGGAACTGGGTGATCTTTAATGTCCCTTCCAACCCAAACCATTCTGTGACTCTATTATACATATTTATATGAAATTACATGTAAACTTGCACCTAAATATATGTAAATATATAAATTATAAATATATTTAATACATAAACCTGGTTATTATATTATACACACGCAGAGAATTCTGTGGGAAGGTAAAAACCATTTAGCAGATTACATCAGTCACATATTTGCAGCAGTTTCACTTCTACTCCACTGAATAATCCATCTTCCTCGGGGACTCCTTCGAACATGTCACATCTCCGAGCAAATCTGATTGAATTTCCTCCAGGAGTGGATTTTCCTTCCAAATTGTTCTGCCCTGACAGTTCGCACACTTTCAATCTCGCGAAGCAGATTGCTTGCTAATCAGCTCCACAAATTGCTGGGATTCCTTATCTCTGGGAAAAGGCATTTTCCAGCTCCTGGGTGGGACGTGCAACACTTTCTTAGTTGCTCAACTCCATCCTGAAATACTAAATTAAAATCATAAAAATGTGACGTGATGGGTGAGGATAAAACGGATTATTGTTTCTTAACGCGCCGTTTTTCTTTCCTTCCGAGTTCAGAAGGGCTCCTGGAAGCCAAGGTCAATGGTGAGCCATAAAAAAAGAGGAAACCAACCATAATTCACGTTGTCACAGCCTTCTCCTCTTCATGGCTGCCTGAAAGCGTGTGGCAGGCTGTTATCCCTGCCATCAAGGAAGCTGGAGTCAGGCTGGTCCTCCCCCTGCTCTGGGAGAGATTATTCTTCGCTCAGTTGTGCTTAACTGAAGGGTTTTTTGAACAGCTGCTTTTTAGGTGGAGAGGAGAAAAAAAAGGGGAAGAAACTTCAGATAAAAAGGATTTTATCTGCCCAAATAGATGAGATAGGTCTGTGATCTTCAGGTGACATTTTCACTGCTGTGCATCATTTTTTTTTTGCCCTTTCTGACAGGGGGAGTTTTATTTCTGTGAAACTTCACTCTGGTGACTCCCAGTGCTGGGGAGAGAACTGCAGGGAGAGCAGCTTTCCGTGGGAATGATGGGAGGATTCCAGCAGGGCGGCTGAAATGGGATGGCTCAGCAGCAAACCAGCCCAGCTCACCAAGGGTGACGGGTTTGTTGGGAGGGAACAGCCCCGTGGGTACCAACCACCCATCCCTGGCTCTTCTTGTCAGCTCTTTTATGGCCTAAAAAGAAAAATCGGAGTTCTCGGGATGAGCCAGAGTCACTGGTGCCACATGAAGGGGAGTTGAGCAAGCACAGAGGTTGCTTTGCTTTTGGCAAGAAAAATCCAAGAAGAAATCCAGCAGCTTGCGTGGTTTGTGCTTAATATTAGAGGAAATTAAATTATTGACTCCTTAGGCAGGAAAAACCCACAAAACATGAAGATATGGGGTGTGCTGAACTCTAATAGAATAGAGTGCACAATAATTCTGATAAATTCTAGTGCACAAGGGACTTGAGGGTCAGGGATCTTTGTCTCTCTTCCTCAGCTTCTCCTCGGGTGGGACAATGGAAGAACCTGCTGCACCAGCAGGAGCTGGGGGGGTTACAAGCAGAGCCCACACCCCAAATGTGAAGCTTTAGAATCCCAACCTTCTCCCCACCAGCCTTCCAGGAGGAGCTGGAGTTAAAGGATGAGGGGCTGAAGAACACGGGAACCTGGGGAATGGTGTGACCCCAACCCCTTTATGCCTCTGGTGTATAAAAATAGAAAAATTTGGATTGTGGGATGATTTTCAGTCACCGTAGGGAAGGGGAGAGCAGGGTGTGCCTCAGTTGCTCCTTAGCACTGACACAGAAATCCATTTAAGTCCAGCCTTGGAATGTGCTGGCCCAAAGGATTTCAGGGATCCTCAGCACTTCTCACTCTCCAGGGCTGCAGGAACTCTTCTGGAGGAAGGTGCAGCCTGTGCTCCACGCTCCTGATGCACACAAGGACTCTGCTGCCTCACTTCTGTTGGCTCATTCAGCTTTTTTTTAATCTTAATTATGAAAATGCCGCAGTGCTCAGTTGAATGGATGACTGCTTGGCTCGGCTCCTGCTTAAAATACAAATAAATTCATTAAATCTTTCTGTTTATGAATCAGAACCGGGAGAGGAGCGCAGCACTGAAAGGTCATTTTGTAAACACGTCTCCTGTGTTGCTGAACATTTCCAGGAACAGCTGTGAAATGCCCCGCTCCTGCTTCCAGGAGAAACACCAAAATTAATAAATATTTTCCAGGAAGATTTTGATCTTTTGTTCCCGGTAGGTTTTATAACTCAGCAGCCTGATCTTCAGCCACCTCGCAGCAGCACTGACAGCCTGATGGCCGCAGTTTAAAGGATTTGGGGTTGAGAATCACAGAATTGAGGTTGGAAAGGACCTGCCCACCACCAAACCACGTCCCCAAGTGCCACGTCCATGTGGCTTTTAAATCCCTCCAGGGATGGGGACTCCCAACATTTTCTATAAATAGAAATGATGGGGCAACAGTGGAACAAAGCCACACACAGTGTGACCACTGAAACCAGTTCCCTTTTGGGGTTTTCCTCTTTTTTTCCTCCTTTTTTTGAGTGTCCTCTGCTAAGTGCAGCCTGGCAGGCACTGCCTGATTCCTCCCTAAAGCAGAAAAACCAAAATTGTGCCCTTCAGGTGCTCGGCACAGGGATATCAGGTGGGACAGGGTTAGGGGATAAATTATTCCAATTAAAGGATTGCCCTGGCAGTGCCTGTTGCTGTTGTTCTTGAAAATGAGAAAGGTTTTTTCCCGAACTGCCAAAAAGGAAGATCTGTGTAAAACTTGGGATTAGGGAGGGAAAACAGCCTTGCACTGAGTGACAATTCCAATGACAGAGCAGAGCTTTGCTGCAGGGAACATGGAATAACCACGCTCAAGGTCCAGATTTTCCTTTTTCCATCGAGTTGGGACTTCTTTTGGAAGGAAGAAGTGTGGCAGCAGTGCCAAGGCAGGGGAGGAGGAATGTTCTGTGCAGCACTGGAATCCAGTAGATGAAAAGAGCCATTATTCCTCTTTCCATGTGCTGACACACAGGGAAGGCACACGGCATTCCAAGGATCCCCCACATGCATTTAGCAGGAATTCGGCCATTCCTCTTGCTGGCTGAGCATCTGATGGTAAAATTCATTTTTCCAATCAGAAAATAAAGGTTAAAAGGTAATTTTGACTTAAATAAATATCTTCTACCACCAAGTTTTCCATTTGGTGGTTGTAGGAGGCAATGCCTGAGGGTTGGAAGTGAGGGGTCAGTGTTGAATTCTGAATAAAAACTCCAAAATGCAGCTTCAGTGACCTCTCAGGTGTGGCAGCTCAGGTTTGCTCAGCTGGCGTTGGAGGCAGGGCTTGAGAGCGAGGTCACGGCAGCTTTGGGTGACATCCTGTGCCTGCCCCTGGGACGTGGTGACACCGGTGACAAGAACCACCCTGCTCACTCGGCTCCAGGTGTGCGCAGCAAGAAAATCACAGAGAGCTTGCTTGGGATGAGAATGAGGAGGTGTGGGAAGCTCCAGGAGAAATCGGATTCATTTCCATGGTGTTTCCCAAACTCTTCTTGCTGCAGCCTTTCCAGCGCTGCTCCTCTCTGAGTTCAAACACTCAGAGATTTTTGGTTTTCCAGCAGGCAGCCGAGGGCAGTTTAACCCTCATTTATGGATTTTGTGGCGTTTTTCCCTGTTTGGACTGACCACAGCTTTGAGTCCTTCTGTTGAAACCAAGAAATCAGGAGAGAGAGAGAGAAATCATTCCCATCCTCACTAACACTGAAATCTCTCCCCAGGTTGAGAATTTCTTCTGCATGGGCTCTCCCCTGGCCGTGTTCCTGGCGCTGCGTGGGATCCGGCCCGGAACCAGCGGCAGCCAGGACCACATCCTGCCCAGGACAATCTGTAACCGCTTACTGAACATCTTCCATCCCACAGACCCAGTGGTGAGTCTCTGATTGCAGCCTCAGGCTGCTCCCTCGCCTCTTTTTAAGCTCTGGGGTCTTCAAAGTGTCACATTTTTCCCAGCAGAGGATTATTTGTTAATGGTTGTTGTACAATAGCTCGGGGTTTGGGACTGTAAAATAACATTTCCTACAAATAATTGCATTAAAGAACACGTATTTTACTTCTCTTTTTGTAGTAATAAGCGTAAGATTTGAGATTATTCTGATTTATAATCCTTTTTTCGACGAGGATTTTGTGTTTAACTTCCCGTTTTCCGTTAAACATCATCTGTACAAAGACATTGCTGCTGTTAAAAAAGTCTTCACAAGCAGTTTACAAAGCACTATAGAAAATCAAAGAATGGGGGTTTTTCCCCCAAATGATCCTAAAAGTTTGTTGAGAGTATTTGGGAGAGGATTCTTGGTGCAGCTTTGCCTTTTCCTTGTTCCTCATCAGTGTTGGCTGTTACCAAATCAGGTGCTGAACCTTTGATCTGCATCCCCTTGGTGACTTCTTTGACAGAAATCTGATTTGGAATTTCATGCAGAACAGCAACTTGGGGATATTTTCCTATTTAAAGCAGCTGAATTTAAGTATATTCAGACTTCAGTCCAAACATGCTCACCTCAAGGTCACGTTCAGCTCCAGCTACTCCTGAATTTTCCCCAGAATTTTCCTGGGATGTCTGGGACAACTGGTTCCCCTCTGCCAACAGTAACTACACTTAGCTTTGAAATAAAGAAGTGCAGGATGCTTTTCTGCATCTAAGTGAACAAAGAGGAATAAATGATCAGTAAGAAAATATTTTTTAAATCAGCATAATTCGTGGTTTGCACAGGGATCAGCGAAGAGCCATTAAAATAAACGTTTGCACCGCCAATTCCTCCTTCTTTGTTGTGTCAGAATCAGCTGAACTTTACGTAAAATTTGTACATTTGTTCAAAATCCCGGTACAACCATCTTTTAGAAACCACATTTAGTTCCAAAAATGTGTAGTACAAGTGTTGGAGTGCAAATTTTAGAGTGCAAGCGTTGCAGAGATGCGCAGGAGTGAGCTCACAAGCAGCTGATAAATCTTCCAGGCTGTGAAACCAAAAGTGAAGCAGCCCAAAACACCACCCCTGTGTCACCCTCTAGGCTTTGCTTATGGCAGATATTCCAGATTTGGGGTTGGGGAGGGCTCTGGATGGGAAGGAAATACGATTTTTTTTTTTTTTCTGGACGCCCAGGATCGATTTTTTTTGCTCCGAATTCCCCTTGCAGGCCTACAGGTTAGAACCCTTAATCCTGAAACACTACAGCAACATCTCGCCCGTGCAGATCCACTGGTACAACACGGCCAACCCCCTGCCCTACGAGCACATGAAGCCAAGTTTCCTCAACCCCAGCAAAGAAGCTACCTCAGCCCCGGACACGGAGAGCGCCTCGGCGGCGCCCAGCCCCACCACGTCCCCCGTCATGGTGCGGCGCCACTACGGCGAGTCCATCACCAACATCGGCAAAGCCAGCATCCTGGGTAATGTCCCCTGGGTCCTGATGTCCCCTCTGTCCCTCAGGGCCTATGGGAGCTCCTCAGGGAGCTTCAGGGTCCCCCAGGGTTGGGTGCAGCCAGAAGGAAATTCGGCTCTGGGGATGGGGTGGGAGCTGGGAGCGTTCAGTTGGAGAAGGGAAGGATCGGGGGAGAGCTCAGAGCCCCTTCCAGGGCCTGAAGGGGCTCCAGGAGAGCTGGAGAGGGACTGGGGACAGGGGATGGAGGGAAAGGACACAGAGAATGGCTTCCCACTGACAGAGGGCAGCGATGGATGGGATATTGGGAAGGAATTCTTTATTCAGAGCGTAGTGAGGTATTTAAACAGGTTTTTAATACCTGTGGCTGCCCCTGGATCCCTGGAAGTGTCCAAGGCCAGGTTGGACAGGGCTTGGAGCACCCTGGGACAGTGGGAGGTGTCCCTGCCCATGCTGGGGACCTGGATGGGCTTTGAGGTCCCTTCCAACCCAAACCATTCCATGATTCCGTTCCCGTCCATTGCACAGAATCAGAGAGGGGCTGAGGTTGGAAGTGACCTCTGGAAATCATCTCCTCCAACCCCCAAAATCCCCACTGGCAGGGGATGCTTTCAGTCAGTTCTGTCGGTGTCTGGCTCGGTTTAATCCCAGCTGAAATAAAAACCAATTCACGTGCACTGGAATCAAAGCTTGGGGCAGATGATGGTGGAGTTCATGCAATTGCTGCCTTATTTTTCTCTGCCTTATTGAAATAACATCCCGGTGATTTAGAGGTTTCCACGCTGCCTCATGGGGAAAAAAAAATTAAATTAAAGCTTGTTTTGCGACTCCATTTTCTGGTATTGGCCACTAGCAGAAAAATCACACCGTGTAACCCATGACAATCACCTTTAACTCACGATTCCGCAACAGGAAATTCAGGCTGGTGTAATAGCAAATCTGTGTCTTTCTGGCTTGCTGAGTCAAAATAAGCCCTGGTTTAAGTGGGCTTAAATTCCCCTCGCTGGAGTTTATCCTTGAGCGTGCACTTGCAGTTTGTGTTGACTCAAGGCTTTACTTTAGCTCTCCGTGTGGGGTTTGGGAGAAGCCTGGTGCCAGGAATCTTCCCAATCAAATAAGTCTATAAAAGCAGTTTCCCCTCGAGTAGAAATATGTGGTATTTCAGTGCAGAGTGGCTTTTTGGAGGGTTTCTATAGTAACTTTAATGTCTTGTCCATGAGGTGGCAGCAGAGTCGGGATAAAACATGAAATTACTGCTCTTAACTTTTACATCCCTCTTCCTGAGCAACCAAAATAATCTTTTTAAAGGATGATGTGACATTTTTAAAGGTCTGTTTGGGCAGCGGACCCTTAATGGGCCATTAATAAGAGAAATGTCTCAGATGTGCTAATGGGATTTTTAAGTGCAGAAGGCACCGGTGTTGTTAAAAAGCATTTTTGTCTTCATCTTAGACATTTTATGAAAGAGGAATCACAACATCTCCTTCAAAGCACCAGATTTCTCTCTGCAGATGTATTCCCTGCTTTTTTTTTTTTTCTCTTTCCCCCTAAGTACAGCTTCCAAATTGCAGCTTTTGCTTGTGCACAAGATGAGTTTGGGATTAAACAGAGCCCACTGCAGTCAGATGTTCCCACCCTGGGAAAGCACCAGGAGTGTTTCCCATCACTCAGCTCTAATTAGCTTTAATTTTCCATTTGATTGATGCATCTTGGGGTTGTTTTTCCCCCTTTCCTGGATGCAGGAGCCGCCAGCATCGGGAAGGGCCTCGGGGGGATGCTCTTCTCCAGGTTTGGCCGCTCCAGTGCCACCCCCCAGAGCATGGAGACGGGAAAGGAGGCACCCGAGGGGGACGAGAAGAAGGCCACGACTGTTGGGACCCCACCTCTGCCGCACAGCAGCTCGGGATTCCTCGAACCCACAGGTGAGTGGTGTCCCCACTGTGGATTTGGGGATGCAAGGGAGGGGTGCAGCTGTGTGGGGTGAGGGGCTGGAAATGCCATAACTGCACATGGCAGGATTGGCTGGTGTCTGGGAATAAATTCGTGAGGAATTGTTGAATATCAACATTAGATGGGATACTGGGAATAAATTCTTGGCTGTGAGGGTGAGGCCCTGGCACAGGGTGCCCAGAGAAGCTGTGGCTGCCCCTGGATCCCTGGAAGTGTCCAAGGCCAGGCTGGACAGGGCTTGGAGCAGCCTGGGATGGTGGAAAGTGTCCAGGTCCATGGCAGGGGTGGAATGAGATGATTTTTTAAGTCCCCACCCAAACCATTCTGGGATTCTGTGAATCTGCTCCTGGGTTGGGTTGGAAGGAACCTTAAATCCCATCTCATCCCACCCCCTGCCATGGGCAGGAACACCTCTCACCATCCCAGGCTGCTCCAAGCCCTGTCCAGCCTGGCCTTGGACACTTCCAGGTATCCAGGGGCAGCCACAGCTTCTCTGGGCACCCTGTGCCAGGGCCTCACCTTCACAGCCAGGAATTCCTTCCCGATATCTCATCTAACCCTGCCTTCGGACAGTTTAAACCCTTTTTTCCACCTAAACTCCCAATTCCCCCATTCATTTCCCATCCTGAAGCACTCTGGATTTTAGGACACGCATGCCTGGAAACAGAAGCTGCCCTTGTCCTGATCTGAACCGCTCAGAGCAGAAAGTGCAATTTTAGCAGCTGGGTTTTTTTGAAAAGCAGAGGTGCTTCCTCTCAGGAAATCCATCCTTGGGTTTATTTCTGAGCTCCCTGTGGGCACCGCTGCAGGACATGGGGGTTTTTGCAATCCAGGGAGTCACGAGCGTCCTGTGACAGCGTCCACATGATGGGCTGCTGTCTGCTCATCACGAATTTCAACAGATAACCTGGCTGAGTCAGGGTTTGAGGGCAGGAAACTCGGGCTTCGACGTGAGGGAAGCAGAGGAGCAGCACAGGAGCCGCTGAGGGGATCCTTTCGGGGTGGAGTTGGCACATTGAGGGCTTCCTGCATGGATCCTGCTGGGAGCCCATCCCTGCTCCACAGAAGGGGAGTGTGGGGCAGAGGCCAGCAGGGCTGGGAGCTGAGGGATGCAATCAACGCCCAGCCCTGGGCTCTGCTGGGGTTTGGCTCCCACCCAAGCTCCCAAATGGCCTCTCAGAGCAGCCTTCCCGCACAGCCACCGGGGTTTTTTGGATAAATTTTCCTTCCTGGAAGTGCCTGTGGTCATCTGCTGGTGCTCCAAGGCTCTGGCTGCCTCTCCTCGCTGCCGAGCGAGGCGATGCTCCTGGGGCAGCGCCGAGATCTTCGGCGATGCTCCCCTTCCGCGCTCCTCCAGCCAAGAATTTAAAATTCCTTCAAACTGCCTTTGATAAACGTTTCTGCGTTTCTGACTCACTCTGGGGCTTGTGGAGCTCGGCAGGCTTTCAGTTTTTCTGTCCTTTTCATTTTATTGCTCCTCCTAGAGATTTTCTGACCGCTGAGGCGCTTTAGCAATAGGTTAACACCAGCCCAGTTAAAATGCAGTGGTAATTGCTCTGAATGTGGCATTAATCAAAGCAGCCATTGAAATAAAAGGGGAACTGCTGAAATATCCTTGGAATAATCAGGATATTAAAAGGGCAGAGCTGTGGAGGGACAGCTTTGCAGGAGCGTTGGGTGTAGCCTCCTTGCACAGACACTAAAAATGCAAGAAATCCCTTTATTTCAGAAAAGTTTCCTAGCGGGGCCTCAGCGTTTGCTGGCTATTTCTCTGTAGTTATCATAACAAGTATAAATAAATATCTTTTTAGAGTTGCTATAAGGAAAACAGCTGCTTCAAACAAAGATGTTTTTTCCTGAGTTTTAGAATCACAGAATCATTCGGCTTGGAAAAGACCAAGAGCAGCAACTAAGCCTCCAAGAGCAGCTTAGTTTCCTTCTTTTTTTTTTTGCCTTTTTTTAACTGAACTCAGCACCACTCTTAGGTTTGTGCTAAATATTAAAATGAATTTCTGCGTTATTAAATCGTGATTTAGCTGCGTGCCCTGTGAAATGCAAACACAGGGAGATGGTGTGTGGTGTTTTTGCAACAGCACCAAAACCCGGAGGTGTTTCTGGATATCTGACATCATTCTTGTCCCTTTCCTCGTTCATTTTCCAGTGGAACTGGAGCACAGGATCGACTTTGAGCTCAGGGAAGGCCTGGTGGAGAGCAGATACTGGTCGGCAGTCACGTCCCACACCGCTTACTGGTCATCGCTGGACATCGCCCTCTTCCTCCTCACCTTCATGTACAAGCAGGACCAGGAGGAGCCTGACAAATCCAATCTGGACACCATCTGAATTCCCGCCCGGGGGCAGGAGAGGGAACTTCCAAACCCAGCAGCAGCACAAAGCGGATGTTTCCCCGCAGAGCTGCGGGGCCTGTGGCATGGAGGTTTCAGGTTTAAGTGCATGTTTGGGGGTTTTTTTCCTATTTCTGAGGAGGAGAGGTTCTTTGTATTTCGAAGCACTTTATAGTTCTCCACGTTTTGCAGTGCTGAATTAGGCCTGAAAGGATTCCAAATTCCTGTCAGCGTGGACTGTGCGGAGAGCCAGGGCAGCGCTGTAGCATCCCGTGAGCAGTTGTGCTTGGGTGACATCCTTGTTAATGACCATAATTGCTGTTTAGTTCATTAAACTATTAAAAAAAAATTAGTGGATTTAAAAAAAAAAAAATAACAACAACAAACCAAACCTAGATTAATTTCCATTAACAAAAAAAAATACATGTTCAGTCCAAACCTAAACCTGCCATGTTCTGATGTTTCATGTACCCGTGAACAACGAGCGGTGGTGTCATTTTTCCAGGACTTTTATTCAGCTCCACATCCAATTTTCCCCACATTTGGAAGCCCATTCTGACTGCTGGCTTCTGAGGGCCTATCCTACGTGACACATTTAGAAACTAATGCTGAAAAGAAGAAAAAAAAAAAAAAAAGGAAAAAAAAAGAGTGAAGCAAATATTTGAAATACTGTAATTATAATTTATTATTCTCTCTAATCGTTTCATTTTATTCCAGTGTATAAAAACATTACTTTTTTACTGGTTTCTTTTGACATAATTTAAGAACCACATTTATTTTCTACAGTGGTAAGACTTTTTCTCAGAAATGCATATCTTTGTACTACTATTCAAATGAATATATGGACACTGTGGCACACTTTAAGTATTTTTTCATTAAAAATAAATATTTGTGGTTTCACACAAACGACATCGGTCGTGTTCTTCTCAGAGGTAAGTGAGTGCCTTTGCTTTTTCAGGTTCTGAGTGTTTCTCAGGCACGTGAGGTCGGTTTGCAGAGGATCCGGCTGTCCTTTGTGTATCATAATGAAATCCATACATGTGTTTGTGTAAAAACATACGGGATGTGTGTGTTTGTGTGCAGGGATCCCATCGAGGGGAGAGACAGCGCCGAAAAATAAACTCGGCAAGGCCTGGCAATACCAACATTTAGACTGGGTTTGTGTCTGAAACTAATTCAGAAGCCAAGAGGGAAGTGTTGGGATGAAAGGGAAATAATCTCCAAATAAAACACCGGAGGGTCATCCCCGGGATTTTAAAACGACCTAGAAGGCTCTGGAGCAGAAATGTCGGATATTTGCCCTCAGAGCTGCCTCTGCCCGAGGTGTTTATGGTCTGTGTGGTACATGTAGGAGCTGCAGAGCCTAAATTTGGGTTGAAATAACCAAAATTCCAGCCGTGGTGGTGGTGGTGAATCGCTGTGTGCTCATCAGAGCCGTGCCTGGAGCTGTGGGGACTCCAGAGCTCCCTGCCTGAGGGGAGAGGGTGGCTCTTCTCCCAAATAATGTTTATTTGGGCTGCTCCTTCTGTGAAGCATTTGGGGGTTAGGTTTTTCTGCTGGTGTTTGGGGTTTGGGAATAACTCTGAGGGGGAAAAACAAAAGGAAAAGGGAAGGGGGGGTGGACGAGAACGGGAAGGGAAAATGCCACAAACAGCGCTGCAGTGAAGCAATATCCAGCGTTCAGATGGTGAAAAAGGGTCTTGCTTCGGTGTGGATCTGTGAAAAATCCCATCTGGCCTCGGGGAAGCGGAGCTCCCCTGCCTGACCTGTTTATCCCGGGGGATGAGCAATCCCAGGAAAAGGAAAACAACCCCCTGAGGGGAGGCCGCCTCCGCCCCGGCCAGCGGCCTCGTGTTTACGGCGCTGCGCTCTCCAGATAAGTTGTTTAATCAGCTCCTCCTAATTAGCACGACTCAAACACAAAGAGGAGAATCTCCTTTTATACTTAGAACGTGCAGAAACGTTTCGAAATGTGCGTGGTTGGTGTTTCGGGGCTCTGAGCTGGGCTGCGGCCCTGCTGCCGTCTCCGCCTCAGGATGGGCGCTGGATGGCTTTTCCAGGGCTGTAAACAAAAGGGGTTAATTCCTGCCATTCTTGTGGGCTGTGGAAACCCTGCTGCTGTCCAGAACATGTTTTAGATTTATGGAATAGCTGCTCCCCTGGCCTCAGGACACGCTGCTACTCGCTGCCTGCTCTCCATACAAGGGAGGAGATCCGACTTTTCCGTGCCCCTGGAAAATCGGGGAGAAGGCAGAGCTGAGGGGTAAAATCATCGCTGGGAGGAGAAGGGATAATGAGGGCCAATACCTGATCAGCCCTTTGTGTTTTTAATGTGTGATGGGCGTGTTTATTTACGATTCTGTCCTAATTAGCAACTCCCGGGACCACCTACTGATCTCCGCAGCTGAATTCCGATTATAAAACACACCTCGAAAGAATCAATGGGGATTTGTTGTGAATTGTGTGCGGAGCTGTTAAACACGCTGCGGGCTGGCTTTCATCTTTTCAATCCTCAAAGGGCGTCCCTCACCCTGCTGCAGAGGTGAAATCCTCTTTGCAGGGCAGATGTTGGAGGCACGATTGCCCCGATTGCCCCGTTTCTGTCGTGTGGTGCAGCGCGGCCCCAGCTCAGGGTCACCTCAGCCTCTCTGCTCAGATGCTCCGTGGCACAACATGGAGCTGGAATGTCCTGGCTGCCAATTACTGACTTGTTTTCTTCTGCAAGGCCGGTGCTGAGCTCTCCAAGCTGTGTTTGCTGGTGGTTTTTCTTGACAAGCCAAGATAAGGGGGATGTTACTCGCTGCTGTCACTCTTCTCCCTGATACCGACCTGTTGTCCAAACTTGGCCTTGAGCTCCTGCTCCAGCTTTGTTGCCTACGATGGTTTTGCCACAAGGTCATTTTTGCAGATAATGAGCTTGAATTTTATTATTTTTCCTAATTCTGTCCCTTTGCTCCTAATTACTCTGTCCTGGTTTTGCTGCAGCTTCCTCTCCGTTTGCGTTCGCTCACTCCCTGCTCAGCGCCAGAGTTCCTGGAGTCAGACTTTGCTTTATTTCACCATGGACAGCCTGGCTGGCCAGCTGCAATTATTTTATCTCCTTTCCTAATTAGCATTATCAGGCTGAGCTGAAGCTTGTTTCACATTCCCAGTTTTGCCTGGATGTCACCTCTTCTTTCCTGCTGTCCCATGTGCTGTCAGGCTGACTCTGCCATACCTGAATCGTTGGGAATTGATTTTTTTTTCCCCAGCTGAGTCCACGAATCGCTGTGTCAACTGTTTGCCCTGAGATAGTTAATGGATATTTGCGTGCCCTCTGCCAGGCGAGTTTATTTGGAATTCCTTGTTCTCCATTTTTCCATTATTAGCTTGTAGATGAGATTTCTTTACGAATTTTTTACTGAATTTGGACTGCAGGTGATTGACCTGAACAGGGTCACCTCCCCAAACATCTTCAGTCACCATCAGGAAGCTTTTACTCACCAAGGCCCAGTTTGATTGGCGTTTGATAATGATTTTTTTCCAAAAAAACCCCATTTCTCTTGGTTTGGCTTTTCCCTCCCTCTTCCACAGGTGGTTTTTGTGCTTTTGTCTCTTCCCCGCTGCACTCCAACCTGTTCTGAAGTGCTGGGATCCCATTCCTGCTGGATTCCTGTCTGCTGGAGTTGATGTTTGTTTCATCTGAGCATCCTCAAGACTTTCAGGGGAAATCTTGGAACCCGTTAGAACCCCAAGAGTCACGTCCCACTGCTGTGATCCCCGAAGCTTCTGCTGAAGGCTCAGCGCCAGCAGATCCCATCTGGATGTGTGCAGCTCCCAGGATGGCTTTGCAGGGTTCCCTGGCTGCGTTTGTCTCGCTCTGGCTGCCGCTGTCAGCCCAGCCCTGGCACTGACACAGCATTTTCTGTCCTTCTCAATGGATTTCAGCACTTCAGCCAGCCCTGGGGCTGGGCTGGGCTCTCCCCAGGCTGATTCCTTGCTCCTCGAGTTTCTCCTGCATCCCCGGGGGCCCATTTGACCCCCGCTTGGCTATAGAAATGCGATGGTTTGTGTTTCCCTGCGTGCCTTTGCAGGAGCTCCAAAGCTGGCGGCACAGCTCCGAGTGTGTCAGTGCTTCTCCTCTTCCAGGAGGAGTCCCAGTCCTGGCAGAGAAATACCTGGCTCTGAAGTTCCACCCTGGGGGGAAGTGCTCTCCGGTGCCAGTGGAAAGCAAATTCCAGCATCAGCCTCTTCCCTGTTTCCCTCTGCAGCTCTCCAGTCCTTCCCTTCGGGAGTGGGAAGCTCCCTGGCCCAGGAGCCATCTCTTGTGGTTTTGAAATCCTCCATGATTTATCCAAGGAGAGGGGTTTCATCTGCTGATTCTGCGAGCATCTGCCACGGATTAACTCCTCTCTTTGTCTCCTAAATAAAATACCAGTGCTTGCAGCTACGCTGCCCATTCCCTGGGGCCTCACTGATCATCAGCATGGACAGAGTCCCAGAATGTTTGGGAAGGGACCTTAAAGATGATCTGATTCCAGCCCCCAAGGGGCTGAGATGGGAGAGGGGAAGTCCAAACTTCTCTAGCACTTTAGAGCTCCAAGGACCATCCAGTCTGTTGTTCTTGCTGGTTTTTTGGCTCTTCCAGTATCTCCAGGAAGTCAGGACCTCATCTCAGCCTGGTCCCAGACAGAAAGGGCAGATCTGTGTCCCCATTTCACTGCCCCATTCCGGTTTTCTGTTCAAGTTCCTCTGCCTGCAGAGCCCAGCTTGGCTGGAAACCAAAGCCGTGGGAAGGGGGAAAGGAGAGCAGCTCTGCTGAGCTTGGGTTTGGGGTCTCTTTCACCTGCTGGTGTCTCTCACACCTCCCCAAAGCTGAAAATGAGGTTGTGCTGCCACCAGAGAATCCCAGAACGGTTTGGGTGGGAAGGGACCTTAAATCCCATCCAGTCCCACCCCTGCCATGGCAGGGACACCTTCCACTGTCCCAGGCTGCTCCAAACCCTGTCCAGCCTGGCCTTGGACACTTCCAGGGATCCAGGGTGGCCACAGCTTCTCTGGGCACCCTGTGCCAGGGCCTCCCCACCCTCCCAGCCAGGAATTCCTCCCCAATATCTAAACCAAACCTCCCCTGGTGAAACCTCGCCGCGGTTCAGAGCGGGGCTGCCCCAATCCCTGCCCTTTGTCACCGAGTCCAGCTGGGCAGGAACAGCCCCCCCCGGCTCCTGGGACAGGGGTTTCCTGTTGGAACTGCAAAATGGCAAAAAAGCTCTGAAAGATGAGAAGAGCCAAAACACGCACAGATGTTTTATCTTCCCACCTTTCCATCCCGCTCCCGCTGTGCTGAGCTGAAAGTCCAAACGAGGAACATCCCTGCTTCCAGACTTCTAGTGCCAATGTCCTGCTCTGATAACTGTCCAGGATTTTTATGACTGCAGGATTTCTCAGAAATTTGCACATTCATAATTACTTTTCAGTGACCAAAACCTGAAGTTTAAAAATAACTTTATGTACTTTCAGCTTTGCTAGAAGCACGTTCAGAATGGAAATTTAACTGAGACTAATTTGCAAAGGGGGACAGACCACTTCCAAAACAAACTCCACTTTCTAGGACAAGGGGGAGAGGGTTTAAAACTAAAAGAGGAGAGATTTAGATGGGATATTGGGAAGGAATTCCTGGCTGGGAGGGTGGGGAGGCCCTGGCCCAGGGTGCCCACAGAAGCTGTGGCCGCTCCTGGATCCCTGGCAGTGTCCAAGGCCAGGCTGGATGGGGCTTGGAGCAGCCTGGACAGTGGAAGTGTCCCTGCCATGGCAGGGGGTGGGACTGGATGGGATTTAAGGTCCCTTCCAACCCAAACCATTCTGGAATTCTGATTCCATCTTCCAGTTGCTTCCTTACAGCCGTTCGTTCCAGCAACCCCACCGCTGCATTCCATCAGTGTTTTCCCAAACGGTTTCACAGCTTCTGGGCTCCGTGCTTTGGACAAGGTGAGATCCTGTTGGAAAAGCGATCCCGAAACATCTGGGATGTGGCACTGAGTGCTCTGCAGGGAGGGCTCACACTGAGACAGCAGCTGAATATTCTGCTTTTCCAAAGCCCGTTCAGAGGGGACGGTTCCGTCTCTTGGCAAACTCCTCGGGAATTCTCCTTTTTTTGCCTTCCAGGCTGCCCCTCCTCGCATGCAACTGAGTGGGGGGGGGGTTATTTTCATATAAAACCGGAGCATTAAAAGCCCAGCAGGAGACAGGGAGGGAGGTGAGGCTGCAGGAAAGGGAAGGGGGCAGGGATGTTCTTCCCAGCGCCGCGTGTTCCGCGGTCACGGATCCACCTTCGCGCTGGAGACGCCACATCTGCCCGGGGAGGCGAGGAGGGGCCCGGGCAGGAGAGGGGCTGATTAAATCAAGGAGGAGTTTGGCAGCGCTGGGGAACAGCCTGGTGCGGATCAGCCGGCACGTGTGCAGCACATGTCGGAGCTTGATGCTCCCAGCCGGAGCCGTGGGCGCGTGCGGATGGCGGGAGCGGGATGGGAGCAGGATGGGAGCAGGATGGGAGCGGGATGGGAGCGGGATGGGAGCGGGATGGGAGCTATGGACCTCCCTCCCACCAGGGGCTTCCCCCTGCCCACAGCACCCTCTGATTCATGGAATTCTGGAATGGTTTGGGTTGGAAGGGACCTGAAAAACCATCCTGTTCCACCCCCTGCCATGGCAGGGACACTTCCACTGTCCCAGGTTGCTCCAAGCCCTGTCCAGCCTGGCCTTGGACACTTCCAGGGATCCAGGGGCAGCCACAGTTTCTCTGTACCAGGCCTCACTGCCCTCTCAGCCAAGAATTCCTTCCTAACATTAATCTAAACTGCTCTCTTTTTGTTCAAAACCATCAGCCTTTGTCCTCCCAATTATCCTTCAGGATTCTCATCACCGTGAGCACACCTGAGCCGAGGATCTCACCCAAATCGTGGCAGTCTCAAGGCTTCTCCTGGTGGGATTTAACTCCCCCAGTGACCACACTCGGCCCAGGGAGAGCCCTGCAAGGCACCTCATGTCCTGTCTGCTTAGGTGGGATCTCCCAGAGCTGGAGGAGGGAGCCCCCAGCACAATCCATGTCCAGGGAAATGCTGGTCCTGCTCCCGAGGAACAGGGACAGGACAAGAGGAAACAGCCTCAAGTTGCACTGGGGGAGGTTTAGATTGGATATCGGGAAAATTTCTCCATGGAAAGGTTTGTCCAGGCCTGGCACAGCTGCCCAGGGCAGTGGTGGGGTCCCCATCCCTGCAGGGATTTAGAATCCACGTGGATGTGGCACTTGGGGACATGGGCCAGTGGTGGCCTGGGCAGTGCTGGGGAATGGTTGCACTTGATGATCTCAGAGGGGTTTTCCAACCTCAGTGATTCCATGATTTCATGGTTCTGAGCCTGTCCCAGCCCTGCTGCACCATCTCCAGCCCATTTTCCATGGGCAGCCTCTCAGGAGCAGCTGATTCCTGCCCCAGAGCCGCCTCAGCCCGGGCACTGGTGGGTGGTTAAGTCAGCAGGGGCTGATGTGGCAGCTCCCCCCCGGCATCTCCAGGCCGCTTTCTAGGGATTATCCACTTCCCTTCCCAACTCCCGGGGCTCCCTCAGAGCAACAGCTTTGACATCTGCAGCCACGGAGCCTTGGGAACAAAAAAAAAAAAAAAAAGTTGAGGTTTCACTGCTTCTTCCTGCAGTGAATTTCCATTCCGAGTGGCCTCGGCCGGTGCCAGGGCCTGGGAATGGCGGGGAACGGCTGCTGCAATGCGTCCCCAAAGAAAAGCAGAGTCAGACGGATTTTGCAGCAAACGTTTCGCCAGTTTCCAGTTCTCCTTCATAATCCTGATGGCATTCTTGGCCTCCTCGGGCTCGGGATTTATGGGGACACGTTCCCAGCTCCTGCGGGAAGCGGGAGCTCTGGCTGCAAGCTGTTCTGGGTAAGGCTCCGGCTGCTCCTGGGTTTCTCCCGTGCTCTCAGGAGAAGCTGTGCCTGGATCTGAGCAGGGCTGGATTTATTTTGTGCATCAGTTCCATCCCCAGCACTCACTTGTTACTCCACAGCCAAAGCTGTGTTTCAATCAGGCCTTTTAAAGCCTAAAACTCCTGGGTTTCTCCTGTGCTCTCAGGAGAAGCTGTGCGTGGATCCAAGCAGGGCTGGATTTATTTTGTGCATCAGTTCCATCCCCAGCACTCACTTGTTACTCCACAGCCAAAGCTGTGTTTCAATCAGGCCTTTTAAAGCCTAAAACCTGCTGCAAAACTTCCCCCCTCTGCAAACAATTTAGTTAATTAACCAGCTAACTCAGCTCTGGCTGGCTCTGCCTGAAGATACCCGGTCCTGAACGAGATTTTTCCTTAGATTTGGATCAAATGCAATGATTGAGTCATGATTTTTTTTCCCTGGCTCGGCTGCCGGAGCAGGGAATGTTGTTCACAATACTGCCTGTTGCCATATGCTTTTTTCATCAAGCTAAAGGGTGCAACTTTCTTTTTTGCTTCCCCCTCCTCTGACTCACTCCCCAAATATGTTTCTGGTTAGGATGCCTTGTGACTTCTTCCTGACATACGGTTTTCTAGTTTGCAGGCAGCTCTGGGAATCGCCTCTGTGAGCTCTGAAACGTCCCAGCTCCCGGGAGGAGAGTCCTGGAGAGAAGGAGCAGCAAGATGTTCACCAGGGGTTCGGGGACTTGCAGTCTTTGGGAGCTCTCCTGCTCCAGAAATGGTTTTCCAGCAGCCTGGAAGCGCCACTCCGATGCCCTTTGTGCGAGGAATGTTGTGCCTGGGAGGAAATGCCGGAGGGAATTTTGAAGAGATCTCCGTTCTGGATGCTGTGCAGAGCCAGGAGCTGGGCTGGATGATCCTTGTGAGCCCCTTCCAGCTCAGGATATTCTGTGATTCCGTGATTAGGTGAACTTGGCCTTATTCCTGTTTGCTTTCAGGAATGCTGCGAGTGAGGGACGGGAGAAGCTGCCTGTGAAGGACCTCGGAGGGACAGACGGACAGACAGGACCCTCCTGGAGTTCCTTTAAGGCCTTGCCTTCAGGCCACCTTCTGCTGAGCCCCAGACCTTCACCAGTGATGCCAAATTCCCTTGGAAAGGTGAGTGAGGAGCCATCCCAGTGGGCAGCTCCCAGCACGTGGCCAAGGGAAGGAAACAACTCCCCAAAAAAATCATTCCAGGCTCCAAATCATTCCAGAGATGCTTCCTGAACCTGACCTTGCACTGGGAGCATGGGGCTGGCTGAAAACCAGAGTCCCCCACTCTTGTGGATGTGCATCCTCACTTCCCAACATCCTCACAGCCCGGGAGATGCCAGAGGCCGGGAAGGAACTCCTGTCTCTCCTCCAGCTGCAGGAACTGAGATGCTGAGAGTTAAGTGCCTGGCCCGGAGCCAGAGCGCCTGGAAAGGAGCCCAACTCTTCCCTGTATTAGCTGGGATATGACCCTGCGGCGTTCCTTGCCCTGCTGGAAACGTCACCCGTGATCCCTGGAGCAGCCATCCTGCAAAGAACATCTCCGGGGGTTTTTTTCCCTCCCCTGAAATCGCTTTTCCTCACAGGACAACCCCCATCTGTTTGATCCTGTGGGGTGCAGGAGGGCAAGGACGCACCACTTGTAGCACTTCTCACTTCCTACAGCTTTGCCTGGGAAGTCGATTCCGGGCTTCTCCACACTGGGAATGCTCCAGAGGAATTTATTCCAGCAGAGTGACTCTCCAGCAGCGCTGCCCCGGGCGTTGGGCCGGCGGCAGGAGACGCGTAAGGACACAGCGGGGTGGCCCTGCCTGATCCTGGCACCTCTCCCAGGAAAAGAAATTGGGGTTCTTGTTCTCCCAGCCCCTCCCTAAAGCCTGGGAGTGGCTCACCTTCCCTGTGCCACCCGGGATGGCACCTGCCATGACCATGAGCAGCTTGGGGATGGAAGGTGGCGGCTGTGGTGTCACCTGCCAAAGCCACCTGAGATGCCAGCACAGCTCCCAGGATTTGGGCTCTCCTAAGGAGGGACTTGTTCTGCTGGACAGCAGATCCCAGCTTTCCATTGGAATCTCTTCCAGGAAGGACAGGTCATTTATCACCAGCCCTCCACATGGTGACTCCTTGGAAATCTAGGAGGGAATCCTGCAGGATGCTGCCTAATTTCCATGTGATTTGATGGAACTTTGAGGGTTTTACTGGATTTTTTTCCCTTATTCTTTCCAGTGCTGCTGTCACTGGTTATTCTGTCCTGGCTCTGTCACCATCCGGCGTCATCACTTGGAGGAGGAGGAGGCAGAGGGGTTTCCTTGCGAGGAACAAATGTTGGAATAACCCATCCTTGCTCAGCTGGCAGCATCTCCACTGCCCCAAACACTCTGGAGAGCTGGAAGCAGAGCCTGGCCACTGCACAGCCCTGCAGGGAAGGACAGGGGACCAGAGGCTTGGAAAAAATACTCTGGCAGCACAACCTCATGGATTTTCCCTTTAAGAAAAAAAATGCGGATGTGTCAGGATTTTGGCTGTCGGATGGGGATGGAGCTTCCCTAAAGAAACCAGTGCTTGGTGCAGAGAGCTCTGGGAGCCAAACAAGGTGACACATCCCTGATTATTCCTCACTGGACATCCCAGGGTGGGAGAACAGGGATTGGGATCTGCTCCCTGTCCATCCCTGAGAAGGTGGCACTGAACCTCCCGCTTGTTCCTTCAGTTCCTGCTCCCCAGGGCTCTCCCTTGCAGATCCCAGGTGAAAGCAGGACCCCCACCATGGGGAATAACCACCCTCCCCTCGGCTGGGACAAGGGGTGATGGTTTGACACTGCCAGAGGGCAGCGATGGATGGGATATTGGGAAGGAATTCCTGGTTGTGAGGGTGGCAGAGGTTGTCCAGAGAAGCTGTGGTTGTCCCACTCCTGGAAGTGTCCAAGGCCAGGTTGGCCAGGGCTTGGAGCAGCCTGGGACAGTGGAAGGTGCCACCCATGGCAGATGTGGAACAAGCTGAGCTTTAAGGTCCCTTCCAACCCAAACCATTCCAGGATCCTACAATTCCATCATCTCTGCCACAGTGACCTCTTCTCACCTGAACCAACGGCCTGCTCCGTGCCAGTCCCCTTCCCCAGACCTTCCCCATGGGCTGTTAAGCCACTTCAGAGCACTGACCTGATTTTCTCCTCCTCTCCAGGATGTTTCCTCTCCTGCTGCCACGGGCCTTGGCTTCTCCTCCCAGCCTCCCACGGCCACGTCTCACGGCGCGTTCCTGCGTGTTGGAATCTCTGCCACGCTATCTAAGGAGCTGAAGGAGATTTCCAGCCCGGCCCCGCCAGGAAATCCTGGCACCCACCTCCATCTCCCGTTCTCCCGCGCACACATCCAGCTCCTCGAGCGCTCTGATTCTCTGCCATGTTTAAACAACCGTCCCTGACAGGCAGCTCTCCATCCAGCAGGTTATTTTCTTTCCTGGCTGGAGAGTTTTTTCCCCCTTTTCCAAGCCCCAGCTGGTTCCTGCAGTTTCCTCTCCGAGTGATTGGGTTGGATTCTTCCTGCTGAGTGTCCGTGCTGAGATTTTCCTGCAAGTGGGACTGGAGCAACACTGAGCCTGGCATTAAGTTCAACCCCAGCTTTGGAGAGAATCGTGGAGTCACAAATGGTTTGGAAGGGACCTTAAAGATGACCTGGTTCCAACCCCAGGGCTGCCACATGAAGCTGGAGTGCAGCTCCAGCATCCTCCAGGTCAGGCAATGAGTTCCCAAAGGGTTTTTCCGGCCAGAGAAGGTGGGAGAGCCCCGCTGGCACAGAGCCCACCCGGGACTCCTGTTTCTGGCTCAGCTTTAGACCCCTCTGACGGTGGGGTCACTCCTTCACTCCTTCACATCCAAACAGCCCCCCCAGAGAGCCACTCTGAGTCTTTCTCCAGGCGATTTGCCCATTGCTTTTTGCCCATCCCTCGTGGAAGGACAGAACAGGGCATTTCCTCCCTCTTCCCTCCCTCCCCAGATAAACCCTCTTTTATCTACCTGAAGATGTTATCATCGTTCGTTCTCTCTCTCGGGTAAACAGCCTGAATTCTTTCAACCTTTCCTCATCTGTCACTCCCCTGTCCCACCAGGATCTGCTGAGGAACTGGGACTGGGACTCCATGAGCCCACCTGACCCTATTTTGCCGGGAATGTGGGGCTGCACCCCCGGCTGCAGACACTCCGTGTCTTCCAGGAGCTCACAAACCACCTCCATTCCATGGGATTCGGGGGATTCCCAACCTGATTGCCCATTCCTGGCCACTCAGAGCCCACCTCCCCTTCCTGCGGGAGCTGCCGATGGCTTCAGAGCGCTCTGCCCGGAGACGAACTTCATCCCACCCGGCTGATTCAATAACATCGACCTTATTAAGCCGCTCTGCCGTGCTCTGGCTCTATTTTTCCAGCGCTAACTGCATTACCATCCCGCTCGCATCCGAGCTTTCCGGTGGAGGCTGCGGCTGGAAAAGCACCGAGCTGTCTGGGCATCATCCGTCTCCAGCTCCCCCCGGCACAACAGGTTCCCGAACGTGCTGCGGCTTCTCGGGTGGCTGAGAGGCAAATAAAAGGTATCAACCCCTCCCACAGATCGATTTTTTTTTCTGATTTTGTTCCCCAAATCAGAACATTTTCAGCTCAGAACGCTTCTCTGAGAGCCGAAGCGGAGAGACGTGGATGTGACCGGGAAATCTGAGCCCGGCGTCCATCGGGGCACAACCCCCCTGCTTCCCTGCAGCCTCCCGGTGCTAATTTCCCTTTCAAAAGGAAGCAATTTGCGATTATTTTTTAACCAATCCTGCACACAGGGGCTGGTGTACTTTTTTTTCAACGAAGCGAACCTCAGGAGCCATCCTGGGTGGTGAGATCCCAGCTCCAGCAGGGATCTGCATCCTCAGCGGCTCTAAATCACTGCTGTGTGTCCAGTTTGGGCTTCTCCGTCTGTAAAATGGGAGAAAATGGCTGTAATTCCCTCGGCTGCAGCCGTTCCTAGCAGGATATGATCAGGGAATTTGGGTAACCTGTGCTCACACACACACCTCAAACCCAAGATAGAGAATCCCAAAATCCCAGAATGGTTTGGGCTGGGAGGGACCTTGAACACCACCTCATTTCAGCGCTCCTGCTGTGGGCAGAAATCCTTGGGTTTGGTTAAAAACAGGACAGCAGCGATTTTGGGGCCCCATGGACACCCCAGTGAAAAGCTTATAGGGGACGATGCTGAGTTGCTCCCCTGGACCTGTGATTTGGGGTCTGGGGTAAATTTGGGTGCCTCACACGGGGTGAAAGCGTCCTTCTCCATCAGGGCTGTGCCCCCAAACACCCCATGGAGCCCTGTGGTGTCGGTGCTTCGCTCAGGGGCCTGTGATCGAGCAGCTCCCGCAGAGCTCTGAGTGGCAATCGATAAAAATTCTCCTTCGGCGCTTCTCGGTCTCGGGCAGCACAAGCCGGCCAAAGCCCAGCGGCTCCGGCCTTGGTGCCCTCCTCCTCCTCCTCCGCCTCCTCCTTCTCCTCATTCTCCTCATTCTCCTCCCTCTCCTCCTCTCCTCCTCCTCCAGCCTCGCCGTTTCCCGCAGCAGGGGTGGGATTTATCCGGAGGGTGTGATTTATAGGACAGGTGGGATTTACGGGGCTGCTGCTCTGCTCGGTGGGGCTTTGCAGCCTTGGAGAACTCCCTGCACCAGCGCGGCTCGAGTCCCTTATTCCCGAGGTTTTGGGTGTTTCTGGGATCAGACAATGGGAACAAAGAGGAGGTGTTTCTGCTGACGGCCTCTCCTTCCTTCTGGGTGGGCTTGGGGGCAGTGGACCCCCTCCACGGGGAGCTCGAGACCATGTGGGTCCTTCTTGGGATGCATGTGGGATTTTGGGGGAATAATTGGTCCCCAAGTGAATCCCAAGTGCTCTCCACACCTGGGTGTTCCCATTCCCCTCCCTGAGCTGCTGCTGTCACACCCCCAGTCACGGGGATGAGGAATAACCCCACCTCAGGGCATTTTTGGGGGGCTGTGGGGTGGCACAGGACCCTGGCACCAAGGGGGTTGCTGGTGGAGCCCACAAGGAGCATCCCAGTGCCATCCAGAGGGGATGGGAGACCCAGGCTGGCACTTCTGGGGGTTCCACAGCAGGAAAATCCCTCCCTGTCCTCATGTCCCTCGAGCACTGCCGGACAGCCCCGTCCCCAGGGCTGGATTTCCTTCTCCGTTCCACAATTTGGGGATTTTTGCCAAGCTCCAGAGCACATCCACAGAGTGGGAGTTGTCTCAGGGATGCCCCAGGCCTCAGTTCCCTAGCAAAGCCTGCCAGCCCAGCCTCACCTCCCCCTCCGAGAGGGAAAACTGATGGGCTGGGAGCCAATTTCCCGAACCGTTGGGGAGGGAAGAGCTGGGGCTGGGGAGATAACGGGATGTGCCAGGGCTGGGCTGATGCTGCCGGCTGTGGGGCTGCCCCTTCGGGTTCACACAGGACAGGGTTCCACAGGGTGCTGGGGACACTTTTCATCCCCCTCCTTCACGACCTGCAGGGTGCTGGGTGAATTCCCACAGCTCCACTTCCCATCAAGTGGCTCCCCCCAAAAGGGCCTGAACAGCAGCTGTGAATAATTGACGGTGGAATTTGGGGATGATTTTTTTTTTTCTCCCCTCCACTGCTTCCCAGTAAATCACTCCCAAATAGATGTTTCCAGCTCTGCAGAGAAATGTCAGATCCATCAGATGAATTATTCGGGATTTTTGATGTTTTCTTCTCGCTGGCTAACAGTGGATAAACGACTCTGGGTGTTTCTTCTGACACCCTGGAGTCACCAGCCCCGGGGATGGTGATTGAGTGTTGCCTGACATTTGGATTTTCTTTGAGGCCCAGCTCCATGGGAGAAATCCAGCCTTCCAGCCTGGACTGGGTATTTGTGAAGGCAGAAGAATAGGAGGCCTTCTGGAGGTGGAGAAAAGCCAGGACGGGAGTGGTACAGGCTCCAAAAATCCGATGGACAATAGAAAATGTTTAATTTGTTGCATATTGCGGGAGGAGAAGGGGGAGTGGGAGATGTTTGAACCTTTGGGCTGGATGGAGGCGATGCTCCAGCATCCCTGGGGGTTCTGGAAATGTCTGAGAGATGGAACAGCAGCACCTGAGAGGGACAAATCCTGCATCCCTGTGCAGCATTTCCCATGGGAAGTCACAAGGGGAGGGTGATGAGGGGCACCAGGCCCGTCAGACAGGCACAGGTGATGCAGAGGAAGATCAGCAACGGGAGGGATTCCTGGGTGTGGCTTTTGGGAGACACTCAGGCACCAGGCAGGGAGCTGCAAGGATATTTTTCAGCCCTGGGGATGAATCAGCTTTTAGCAGAATTTACCTGGGATTTATCCAAATCCTCCATCACATGGATTCAAGTGTTCAGCTAGCAACTCCCTTTGGCTAAAAGTGATGGTTTAGGATGCTCTGGGGAGCCGCCAGCCCTTCCAGAAGGACACAAAATTCAAGGACACTTCTGACACTGGGGACGGCTGACTGGAGAATGATTTGGGGCATGCTGCCTCCTTTGTGGGCCAAAGCAAGAGCCACACTCCGGGCAGGTGACCGCTGGCAGCTGGAAACATCAGAAGGACACAGAAAAAGGCTGAAAGATAAAGGACAGCACAGGAATTAAAGTCAGCAGGAAACCAATGCCTGACACAGGCCCCGCCAGAGAACCAGCGCAGTGGTGCCTTACAAAGAGCTGATTGCAGAGGAGAAAACCTCCCAGCCTGAGGCGTCCAGAGCTTAATTGACCCAAATTCCTGGAAAGGAGGTGAAGAGGGGACAGAGAAGAGCCCTGCAGGGGGGTTTGTCCTGCAGCACAAGCCTGGCAGGCTCCAGCGCACCGTGGCTGATTTCAGGAACAAGAGGCAGGAAAATGAGATGGGAATTTGTAGCTGTAGGGCCTCAAAACCTCAGCTCGACTTGCCAAGGAGGAGGTACCTAAATCCAGCTCTTATCGGAGCACAGCTATCTCCTGCAGGCTGGGATTCATTCCAGATGCTGCCAGGAGAAGCTGGAATTGTTCCAGGCCAGGTTGGACAGGGCTTGGAGTGACCTGGTCTACGGAAGGTGTCCCTGCCCATGGCAGGGGGGACAGAGATCATTTTAAAGGTCCCTTCCAACCCACACCATTCCAGGATTCTGTTCTGTGCAGGACCAGGCTGGATGGTTGTGACAATCTTGACTCTTGGTCTCTGGCTTCATCCCACGTGGCCTTGGCCATCAGAAGAGGGACTTGGACAAGGACATGGAGGGACAGGACACGGGGAATGGCTTCCCCCTGCCAGAGGGCAGCGATGGATGGGATATTGGGAAGGAATTCCTGGCTGGGAGGGTGGGGAGGCCCTGGCCCAGGGTGCCCAGAGAAGCTGTGGCTGCCCCTGGATCCCTGGCAGTGTCCAAGGCCAGGTTGGATGGGGCTAGGAGCGACCTAATCACAACCTGGAGAGACTAAACCTCCTCATTTCCAGTGCCTCTTCAAGATCCTCATCCCAAATATCCTTCATCCTTTCACTACAGAGACACTGGATTAACTGCATGCATGACCCAGGTGGTGGCACATTTGGAGGACACAAAGCCATGACAGCATCAATGTTCTCATTTCCATCCAGAAAAATAAAAGCACCACGTCACAGGGACATTTCTGAAATGACAAAATCAGGGAAGAACGAATGTGGCCAGGAATAAACAAGGAAGCAGAGTTCCCCAGCACGTTTCCTTTGCCAGGAACGCGACCTTGTCCCTGCTGGGAAATGATCATCTGTGAAAAGGGAGCCTTGGCTGTGTCCAAAAGTCGCGTGGAGGTGGAAGGGGATGGAGAGGCAGGGGATTGGAATGAGATGGTTTTAAGGTCTTTTCCAACCCAAACCATTCTGTGATTCCATGATTTTGTGAAGCAAAGAGCTTACAAACCCCCACGCGAAGAGTGGTACCCGTGGCAGTGGTTTGGAAGGGAGAGTGTGGGCTGGGAAGTGTTGGAGACACAAAAGGTGGAGGGAGTAACAAGCACCTGCATTTCTCCTTTTTGGCTGGTTTTTTTTCATCCTTTTTAAGGAAGAAGCTGCAGACAGGGAATATCAAGGCCCAGGTGAAGCAGAGAGGTGACAGAAGCAGAGGTGACAGAAGCAGAGAGGTGACAGGAGCCTGCTCACCATCAGGTCAGAGCATGCTGCGCTCAGAGCATTTGAGGCAACAGAGCCTTTGTTTACATGGAGATTTGGGGAATTTCTCGGCCTCTGTGCATGGAGATGAGCCGGGCACTCAGTCCTGTCGCTTTCCCAGCTCCAGTCACCCAGTGAAGGCACCCACATGCACAGGGCAGAGTTCCATGGCTGGTCACCCTGCGAAGAGCCAGTCTGACCGGCTTGCCCGGAGCAGCCGAGCAGGAACGCGGGCAGGAACGCCAGCTGCTTTCAACAACTGCCCATAACACTGTAAAAACCAAAACAGAGGTCGTGAACTTAAAAAAAAAAAAGGGACAAAACAAATTGGGGACGGGGAAATTGTCACTCAGCTTCACCGCTGGTTTCCCAAGGATGCCCACGGAGCTGTTTCACTGGAAAAGTGTCGTGGTTTTCGGGAAGAAGGGGCAGCCGGGCTGGGAGCCACGCCGCGGGCAGGTCTGGTAGGTGTCATCCCCATCCCGATGGAAGCGGCCGTGCGTTTCGCCGCCTTATTTGGCCATTGCTGCTCGTAGGGAGCGAGGACTTGCTGCGAACAGTGGGAAGAGCCCTGGGGATGCTTGGCTGGCGCTGACGCAAGAGCTGCGCCGGTGCATTTTTGACCTTGCTTTGCCTCTCGGCCGAGCGTTGCAGCTCCCTCTGCACGGGAAAGGAGCCCCCAGGATGGAGAGGGCAGGGAGAGGAGCTTCCTCAGGGACAGAGAAGCCCTGCGAGCGGGTTTAGGAGCAGAAGGAGCCAGCAGCCTTTCCTCGGCGCGCAGTCAGCTGTACTAAAAGGTTACCAGCTCCGCGGGGCCGTATCCAATTGCATCAGCTGGGAACCTCGTCCAACACGCCGGGCCGAGAGTAACCCTTTCTATTTATTGCCCTATTGTTTGAGGCTGGAGGAACACGGAGATACCATCTGGGAAAGCTTTGTTGTTACAGACCGGCTTTCGCCTGCGCTCCAGAGTCACCCTCTAAATCACGCTCCGGCTTCCACATTTGGGGGCATGGAATGGGGGTCGCTCTGACCTGGGATTGAGGCCCCAGGAGGATTTGAGGGGGGAGGTCACCAGCTGCAGCGTCACCCAATTTCCCTCTGGCAGCATCAGCCACGTTAGCAAAAATCCTTGGATAAAACCTGGCTAAGTGTGCCCAGAGTGACCTCAGGAAAGGTTTTATTAGTATTAAACGTATTAAATGTATATTAGATATTAAAGCAGAGGAGCAGCCTTTATAAATATCTCCATTATAATGGCAAAGGGAAAACTGGGGAAATTTTACCATCCCATTGAGGGGTTTTGTTGCCTCCGTGGTGCCAAAGCAACCTGGTCTAGTGGAAGGTGTCCCTGTCCATGGCAGGGGGCTGGAACTCAATGGTCTTTAAGGTCCCTTCCAACCCAAACCACTCCATGATTCCATGGCCCTAAAGCTCCCACCGCCATTCACCGGGAATGTGGGAATGGTGCTCATGGAGGCAGCGTTGGGCTGGCAGTGCCGTCCCCGAGGCTGCCGGGGAGGGCACAGCTTTGCCAGGATGTGACTTCCCATCACCTGGCACGGGGCAGGACACATCCACAGCGCTGGACCTCAAACCAGAGCCCCTTCCGCGTGCTGGATTTGCAGGAAGCGCAGTTGCCTGGCGGGATGTGTGTATCACTGGGTGGAGGAGCTACAGGAAGCGGATAATATTTTTTTTTCCTCCATTTGTGCCGGTTTAGACCCTTTTATTTAAAGACAGTTCCCATTTCCCAGATTCACACGGACTATGAGGATGGAGGGAACCAGTCTGTCTCCGAGCCTCAACGGGGGCACGGACTACTATGCCAAGGTAGGGTTTTGCCGGATGGGAAGGATTTTTCCTACAAATTTGGGGCCATTGTTAAAAAACACCCTGAAGGGTGCAGAGTGGGCACGGCTGCCATGGAACCCATGTGTGTTTGGGACGCCGAGGTTCCACCAGCACGAATGGATGCTCTCCAGGCTGGCTCCTGAATTTCCCACTCTGGATGCCTGGGACCGAGGAGGGCAGGGCTGGGCAAAGCTGGGCCGGGATGAGCCAAGCTGGGCAGAGCCAAGCCGGGATAAACCGAGCTGGGATGAGCCGAGCCGGGATGAGCAGAGTTGGGCCAGGCTGTGCTGGGCGAGGCTGGGCAGAGCCAAGCCGGGACAAACCGAGCTGGGATGAGCCGGGCCGAGCCGAACTGAGCTGAGCCCAGCCCAACCGGGAGGGGCATAGCCGGGATGAGCCGAGCTGAGCCGAGCCAGGCAGAGCCGAGCCGGGCTGAGCCGAGTCCAGCCGGGAGGGGCACAGCCGAGCCGGGCTGAGCCGAACCGGGCTGAGCCGAGCTGAGCTGAGCCCAGCCGGGAGGGGCACAGCCAAGCCGGGCTGAGTCGAACCGGGCCGGGACGAACCGGGACAATCCCAAGCCGGGCCGGGCCGATCCCGGCCGGGCCGCCCCCCGGCGATTCCCGGATGTTGGAGCGGCCCCCACTTGCTCCGTCCTTCGCTTCCATAAAAGGCCAAGGGGCCCGGCAGCCACAGGCGCGTTTTTCCTTTAATTATTATCCCCCTCCTCCTCCTCCTCCT
>VYZT01025838.1:0-15878 GCA_013400735.1 Pomatostomus ruficeps
TGGGAATGGAGCTGGGAATGGAAGTGGGAATAGAGCTGGGCATGGGGCTGGGCATGGGGCTGGGAATGGGGCTGGGAATAGAGCTGGGCATGGAGCATGTGGCTGCTGTCAGTGGGTGGTCAGGCAAGCCCAAGGACACGAAGCCAGGGTTCCCCTGGCACTCCAAGGTCAGGCTGCAGCTGATCCCTGCCCCAGCCATGGATCCTGGGTTGGAGGAGTCCGATGGTCCTGCTGCTCCTCATCCAGAGGGACAGACGGGCTCATCCCCGTGGGCAGGGGGGCAGGAGGCCCTTTGTCCTGGCAGACACGTCCAGCCCCTGTCCTGGGCACACCCTTGGTGTGGGGCTGTCCCAGGAAGCAACCAAACTCAGGGTATAAGAAATTCTCGTGTTCATTTTTAAGGCTCAGACAAGGGCGAATTGTTCCTCTTTTCTCCCTGGTTTTTGAGAAATCACCAAGAGCTCCCAGCACGCTTGCTCCTGCTTCCAGTTCCTTCTGCTTTCCCTCTGCTCCAAATGATGTTGCAAATGAAATTCCACATCTGGGTCCTGCAAACTCTCGTCCACCCTGTTCTGTCATGGGCTGCTGTAAATCACGGCCCTGGTGTTGGTTCTTTTGATTAAATTCCCTCCTGATATTTGCCAGATTATTGGCACTAATGTAATTCCATTGGAGTAGAGTCTGCAGGGTTTTACAGCCTGGCTGTAAAAGAGCTCTGCACTTCGGGGAGAGGCTTTGCACACTTTTTGATGAAAAGATGACGAATGAGACGTGCTCTGAATGCACTTGTGCTGAGCCTGCCAGTGCAAACTCCTCGTGCAGGGGCAGGATTTGGCGCCTGGAGAGGTCACATTCATCAGGACTCAGTGTTTTGGTAGGAAATGGGATTGTCTGTGCCTGCTGCTGCTGCAGCCTGGGGAGTTTTCCAGCTGGGCTGGAGGATTCTGTGCCTTGTGCAAACCCCAAAAAGCATTCGCAGCCTCCCTGCCCGTCTTGGCTGCACCCGCCAGGGGTCAAGACCTGGGCATTGGCATTTTGGGGGCAATTTGGGTTGGAGCAGAGGGAGCTGGGTTCTGTCCCCATGGGCTCAGTCTCCCGTCCTTGATTTCACGGGTGCAGATAAAGGGTTTATTTCCACCCAGCCGCAGGCATTGAGTGGGGGGCGACCCGAACCCCTTTGGCTCCGGGGGCTGCCGGGAGAACCGAGCAGAAGCCCCGGTGACGGGGACAGTGGCACCAGTCCCCGTCTCTCTCCACTGACTATAGAGGGAGCTGCGTGACCAGCTTAGAGCTGGGAGCTCATTCCCTGGAGGCCGGGCCAGGGGAGATGGAACCTCTCTCTTTGTGCTGCTGGATCCCGCTGGGAAGTTGGGGGGCAGGAGGTGGCGAGGGGAACACCCAGGTCAGACAGCAGAGCCTGAGCACGGTGTCACTGCCACCAGAGATGTCCCAGCAAGGACAGGGACAGCAGTCTGTCCGTGGGTCCAGTCGTGGTCAGCATCCCCCCAGCCTTGGAGATGTCCCCTGTCACCACGGACCCCCGGCCGTGCCCGGGTGGGGCAGCCAAGCTCACAGCTGAAGCATCCAAAGGACACTGGGATGGCCCGGCTGGATCCCCATGCCGGGGCTCCAGGGCCAGCGGGACTGGCAGCGGTGGCTCCTGCAGGGCTCTGTCCCCAGCCTGCCCTGGCCCGCGGCTGCTCCATCACTGCAGGTCTCTGCTGGGGTCAGCACAGCTCTGCCCTTGGGGTCACCTCAGGAGGGGCTGAAGTGCAGCCTGAGGGAGATGCTCCCCGCTCCAGAGCTGCCTCACTTGCATGCCCATCTCTCGTCCAGCTCAGCTGTGGTTTTAAAGCCAAGTCCAAGGCAATACTTTCCAGGAATTCACCCCAGGGAGTTGTCCTTGATGGTCAAACTTCCTTCCCTTCCTTTCCTCCTTTTCCTCCCCTTTGGATTCCAGCTGGAGCCGCTGTGGAGAGGAGAGAGGAGCCAGCTTGTGGCGCTGGCAGGGCTTGGGTGGGGCTCTTGTGTCAGGGCTTGGGCACCTCTGAGAAATCACATCCCTGGAGAAATTCCAACCTTCCCAGGCATCGATCTGCCAAGCACAGATTTAATTTCTCCCCAGCACTGTGGAGATTCTCTTCCACTGCCACAAGAACGATTTTCCAGTTGCATTTCCATCCTGTGTTTGTCAGTGGCTGTGCCTGAGTCACCCCTTCCCCACGGCCCTGTAATTCCTTATATCGATATTATTCCAAGCCCTGAGAGCAGATTTACGGCTTCTGCATCTAAAACCTGTCACCACAACCCCCAGACACACACAAACCATCGGAGAAGGTTCTAGAAATGCAGCTTTAAGATGTCCATGCTCACAGGTTGCTGTGGGAGTGTCCTGGGGCAGTACGGGAGGCTCAAGTGTCACCAAGCGCCACCTCCTCCCCTGGCACTGCCAGGACCCAGGGCAGAGTGGCACCATTCACCCACCTGGGCTGGAAGGATCCCAGAGAAAAGAAGGGACCTGAGCTTTACTGAAACTCTTAAGTGGTTCTGAGTTTGCAGAATGACACCTTGGAAAAGCAGGGATTTTTTGTTCAAGTGAAGACTCGAGCTCAACACAAGGCATCTCCCAGGCCATGCCAGCTTTTTTCAAATCCATTAAAATCCACATTTCAATGATGGATGAGCAGACACATCAAATTAGGCAGCTGTCTCTGTGTGAGGCAGAGTGAGCAGAGTTTGCTGGGTTGTGGAATTCAGACACTGCTGAATCCAGGGAGCCATGAGGAGGACAGAGGAGGCTACCCCAGGGCCTCTCAGAAGGACCTGGAGTCTCCATTGCTGCCTGGAAACCTGGAAACCACCCCCAGCACCTTCAGGGGGGAGACACAGCTCACAACAGAGTCCCAAATCCGTGGATGATCCAGCTGAATGGGAAAATGCATACAGCATTGATTCCCTGACAAGAGCCAGCTCTGCATTCCTGAAAAATCACATCCTGGAATGCTGGTGCCCAGGAGGAGTTTACTGGACGAACTGGGGGCTGACCACCTTCCAAACTGGGGTTTGGCTTTGGGTTTCCAGCAGAGAAACCTCCAGGAGCAATCCTGGAGGGCAGGACGGGACTGTGGTTTCTCAGAAGTGGCTGTGGACGACACAACAGAGGGGAATTTACACCCTGTTAAGAAAATAAAACCAGACTCAAACCCAGCTCTCCATGGCTGGTCTCAGACTAAGCACAAGAGTTGCTAAATTTACTTGCACAGCCAGACCTTTGCATATCTGCAAGACAGAGGAAAGAAAAGGAATAATTTGCCTTCCCCATAAATGTTTTCCAATAATTGGGATAATTTCCTGCCTCAGACCAGTTCTGAGGAGTGGAAAGTCCTTCAGGCTCTCCAATCCTGAGAATTAAACCCCAGCTCAGCCCTGCTCATCCCCACACTCTGGTTTTCAGTGTACTAAAATGAAAAAAGGGGGTTTGTTCTGGTAGAAAAGGATTTCTTTTCCAGTTAGAAAGATGCTTCTCAGGGGCTGGGATTTGTGCCCCAGGAACCCTCACTGGGATTTCTCCCTGCTCTTGGGGACTCTCCCCACTGTGTTGGTGTCCCAGGAGGGCTGTGCACACCAAAAGGATCCTTTTCTGCAGAGCTTTTCCAGCTTCTCCCTCACCTTCCCCACTGCCTCCTTTCCCAAGGCTTGTGGCAACCTCATTATCTCCAAACTTTTGCTCTGCTGCCAGATTTGATTTTTATTATTAAGGGGAGAATGCACTTGTAGGAACCTCATTTCCTCCAGAGCCAGGCTAAAAACGCATCAGGAAGAGAAAAAGGTTGCCTCTATTTTTTTCCCTTCAATAACAGCATTCCCAACCCACTCTTCCTCATGCAACATCTCCCATGAGAGCAGGGGGAGCCGGATTTTGCTCTAGATCCAGGTGGACACTGTGCCCCACTGAGCTGTGCTCTTGCCCCTGCAGCTCTTGGACCACACTTGACATTTTTTTAATGGAAAAATAAAAGGGATCACATCCCTTTTATTGGGATTATGGGATCACATCCTCCCTGTTAAAACCGAAGTCTTCCCAGCAAAGTGGGGTGGAGGAAACCCCGATGCTTCATCTCAGCATCGCCCTGCTGGAGTCACGTGGGAAGTGGAGCTCTTGGTGGGCAAGGGAAGTTTTAACACTTTTGGAACAAGGGAATTTTCCAGCATTTTGGGAAGTGCTGCCATAGCTGTCCCGTTGTGTGTGTCCCTAATGCCTGCCCTCAGTGCTCCTGCCCAAATCTGGATTTATTGCTGGGGTTCCGAGGCGCCTCTGGATCAGCAGCGACTCCGGCTCAGCGAGGCTTTGTGGCCCTGTCTGCTCCTTGTTATGCAGAAGACAAAGTCAAGGTCTGATCTGTGAAATTTGGCCCAAACTGCAGGGCACCGAGACCTTGGCTCCCCCGAGTGCCGGCTCAGGAGGAGAAATGGGAGAGCCCTGAGAAGGGGTGCGGGAGCAGCGACAGCAGGAGGCACCCAGAGATCATTTGGCTCTGCCCAATAAAAGGAGGAATTCATGTTCTGCTGGCAAGAAACCTTTAAATCTCCAGGAGAATGTGCGGACGGACCCAGTGCCTGAACATGATCCCTTGGAGGGCTAAATCCAGCTCCCAACACTGCAGACGGGCGGACAAGCTCAGGGCAAGGCAGTTAATGGTTAATATTTAAAGTCATTATTGGTATTCAGAGTTAGCACGGAGGCATTTCAACCCCCGCTCCTGCTTTGCAAACCAGCTGGGGCCGGACTGGGTGGGTGCACACCAAATTCCACGGTTTCTCTTCCCCAGAAATGCGTGGGATCTGCGGGACGTGCTGCCCGTGCTGGAGGAGCTCTGGCGGTGCCTGCGGGCTCTCCCATCCCCTCACGGTGTCCCCAGGGCCGGCACCAGCGTCTCCTCAGCGCTCAGGTGCACAGTTCAGCTCAGACATCCCTCATCCATGGGCAAATAACCGGGATAGGGATCCAAAGGAAGGAGCCCTGCTTGGTTTGAACGGATCTCCCAAAGACAGAGACCAAAGAAAAGATCCTGCCCTGCCTGGGACCACTTCAAGGTCACCTCTGGGATGGATTTCAGATACACGGGACAACAGCACCCACCCCAGGAATTCTCACACCTTTCATTCCTGGGGAAGATGTGCTCAGAGGGAGCAGGATTTAAAGTATCTGTGTTCCTAAAAACAGTGGAGTGGGAAAAAAACAACTCTACAACAAGAAAAAAACCCCACTGAAGCATTAATGTCAGAACCACCCCCCTAAACACTAAACCATAAGGTTAAGTGAGATGTGTTTGCTGCATCAGGATGTTTTATTGAGGCAACAGGAGAGTTTAAGTTGAATTTGTTTTGACATTTTGACAACAAACCCGGGTTTGTTGCTTTTTTTCCCCAGCAGAAGTTTTCTGTAGCCACATTTTCTCATTCCCGTTGAAGTCTTCGGAGGAAAGAAGGGAAGCAATCAAAAGGAAGCAGTTTTTGGCCATGATTCTGGAAAAGCATTTTAAAGCCTGGTTAAATATAAACGTGCAGCTAGGGCACATTGGCTACCTGGGGCTTGGATTTGTACTTAAAACTGAGTGTGATTCCTGAGTCCAGGAGCCTTCATCAATGATCATTGCAAATTAAGGGGTTTTTTCCAGTTTAATGCATTGTTGGGTTCCTGCTCAGTCCAGAGGCTGGATCCGAAGCCCGGTGAGGTTTGTGATCCTGGCACATCCAGGGTGACAAGAGGGAATCTGGACACCCTGGGAAATCCAGCTTTTTTCTCTCATCCGGTCCAAAGGATTTTTCATCCCTCTGAAACCCTCCCAAGGAAGCAGCTTCCCCGAAACCAGGAAGATGCTAATTCTCCAAAAATGCAGATCTTTTCAGGTACCTTCTCCATAAAGGTCACACTGAAGGAGAGCTGAGCCTGGAGATTTATCCCTGTGTTTACCCTTCACCCCACGTGTGTGGGGGAGGATTAGCAGCTGGCAATACCTCCGCCGAAACACCAGGGGTGCGAAAATATTTGCATTTTTGTCGTGCAATTTGTCAGCCTCCAGTGGGGCAGAGCCATCTCAGCGAGTTCCACCACCGGAACTGAGAAACCGTGGGGATTTTTATCCCGTGCACGGCCCTAAGACGTTCCCAGGTGTTCTTTAGCCCCAAACCTGAGTCAAAGCACAGACGGGCATCGCTGGCTGGGCTGGGCTGGGCGACGCTCTGCCTCAGCAGGTTTGTCCAGAAAATAGGGGCTGGTTTGGAAGCTCCAGGCAGAGCTGTAAAACCCCAGGGCAGCCGTTGTGCAGAGCCCGGCCCCGGGGGAAATCTCCTCCTGGCTGCGGCGGTGAGGAGCTGCCTGGCAGCGCTTATAGCCGTATATATATTAATCCCAGCTAATGTAACTACAGATGTTCTCATTCAGAGCCCTATCTAATCCTGTTGGGCCCTTGCCATGTGTCTCGTAGCAGGAGTTCTACGAGTTAATTACGTGCGGTGCAAGGCAGCGTTCCCTTTTATCGCTGAGAAGGTTGCCTTTTCAGCGCCCTCAATGTCCCTTTGTTCTGGGCTTTGAGGAGCAGTGAAGAGGAGCACCTGTCTGACCTTCCCGGCGCTGTGCATTGCTTGGCAGCCCTCCACCGTCTCTTGGCAAGGCAGCCCCAATCTTTTCCGTGGGTGCTCGCTGTGCCTTTCACTGCGGCTCCCAGCTGAGGACGCGCTATTGATTTCTATAGTGCCCTGCTAGGAATTCAGAGTTTCTCTCTCCCCCTTTCATAGCACAGCCTCCCATCTTGCGGCTCTTCTGAGCTCCGTTGCAATCAGCCAGATGTTTCATTGACTCCTAGATCTTTTCCTGGAGTGGATGCGGTTAATTGGGACCCTTCAGCGTGGATGAGCCATCCTGTTCCCTCCTTCCAATTACGCATCCTTCTGCACTCCGGATTTTGGCGGCTCTCCCCTCATCCACTCGGCCACTTTGGGTCTGTCTGGCAGAGAGTGGCTTGGTCTCCTCACATCTGGAGCAGCCAAGCTCGAGGGGCTCGCCTGGAAGTGCTCTCAGCTCCCTGCTTTCTAGGCCATGGTTATTTGATAGGAAAAATCAGCTTTTGGGAGCAGAGGCACCGCCACTGCTGCCCTCAATTCCCCTCTAGAACCTCAGCACAGATTCCCTCTCCTTCTCCTCCATAGCCAAGTTTTCAAAAAATAACTCCATTTTTCACTAGGAATTCCTGGTCATCTCTGCCACAGACACTTCAGAAAATCTTTCTTAAAGATTTTCTGAAAAAAACCAAAATCCTGAGAGTTATTTCCCTTCCCCTCATTCTCTGTGGGCTGATACACTGCAGACTCGCCTATTTCTTTCTCCAGCATCATCCCTGTGTTCTTCTTTCCCATCTCACTGTACCCTCTGTGGGGTGATCCTTTCAGGCAAGGCATGAGGAAAAGCAACTCTTATCCCCCTCATTATCCAGGGATGCCCCGGGCACTCTCCTTTCCTCATCACAGGGGTTCCCTCAGCTCTGGTGCCTCCAGGGCTCTGCTCGGTGCAGGGCACTGCTGAATTTCTGCTGAATTTTCTGACCAAATCCACAAATCCTTACACCCAGGGAAGTTCAGGAATGCAAGCCGGGGAAGTTCAGGAATGCAGACCTGTTCTGAGAGTCCCAAGGTGCCCATCGGAAAGGCGGCGATGCCAAGGGGCGTTTGCACCAATCACCCCCACGCTGGGATCCTGGTGCAGACTTCCCTCAGTTTGGGGTTACAACCCAAAGGAATTTGAACTGGATTGGAAAAATCAGCATCAAGCACCAGCAGCCCGGCCCTCCACGGCTGGGGAAGGAGAAGAGCCTGTAATTGCTGGCTGCAAGTGTTTGCACTGGCCGGGGAACTGTAAATTACCTTTAATTGCGCCTAATTGCTGGCGCTGGTTCAGTTTCTCGAGGACAGGGACAGCAAATCCACATCTGCAGACGCTGCCGAGAGCACCTCCTGCCTCCGTGCTCCAGAAGCGCCGAGCCGCGGCTGAGTCCGGGAGTTTTGGGGAACACAGACGAGGCCAAACGGGGTCGGGCACGGAGGGATCCCGAGCGCCGCTGCCGGGGGGCGCGGGGCCTGTGCCCCGGAGGGACACGAAGCCCGACCCTGCAGCCAGAGAGGATTTTCCCCTCGGCGTGGCAGAGACCGGCCGGGATGTCATCCCGGTGAAATCCTGGCCCAAGCGCTGCTGAGTGCCAGAGCCTCTGCCACTCGTGCCCTCTGCAGCCTCGGGCACATCACACGTGGGGATCTGAGCGCCCTCACAGAAGCCCGGCTTGGGCAGCGAGGAGACAACCTCGGCCAGATACGGCTGTAAAAACACCCGCGGCAGCTGTGGGCGAGCTGCGCCGAGCCATTACCTCACGAGGGAAGGAAGCGGCAGCATCGCGATTTATTTATTTATGTGCTGTCCAAAGAGCGCTCTGTGCTCGCAGCCCGGCCTCCAAGCGCCTGCCTCTGGGAACCTTACTCATCACCGAGGCTTCTTTTCCCTCTTTTCCCTCTCTCGTCCGAGCGCTCGGGCTGAGGCGAGGGCGATGCGCTCGCACGGGGAGGATGGCGCACAGGATGGAAGCCGCACTCAGCCCCGGCGGGGACGCGGGGGACATGAGGAGTGTTCGTCCCCATCCTCCTGCCCTTTGCCTCCTCTTGGGTAACCTTCCCCGATTTCCTTGTTCTTGTATTAAGTCCTGCCTCTCTGCTCTTCTTTAACTCTTTTCTCTCCTGTTCCTCCTTCAGGCTTCGGCTCAATGCGTTTTTATTTCCTCTCCCCCAACATTACCTGAGCCATCCCTTGGGGCTGCAGTGTGCAGGTTTTCCCACTTAAGCATCCCCCTGCTCATCACCAACCACGCTGATTCCACGTCAAAACTTTTCCAATCTAAATTAGCTTTAGAAAAGCAGATTTCTGCTGTGGGCAGGTTTACAAGCTGCTGTTTCCCAGGGGGAGCTCAGGGCAGGGGGGAGAGAGAGAGACTTTTAATCAAAAACCCCAAATCAGAAGTGTTATGAAAAGAGAAGAAAGGGAGCAAAAGCTTTGTTGGTTTCTTGAGGTTTTTTTCCCCCCTCTCATGCGAAAAATCATCGGGTTTTGGCAAAGCTCCAGCTCTTCCCAGCCAGGACTGGTGGGGTCAGGGCTGGTGGCAGTTTGCTGGAGCTCTGGGATGTCCCGTGCAGGGAGAGGTTGGACATCCCAGTGCAGGGGTGCTCCAAACCGTGCTGGGAGAGGATCAGCCTGGGAGCTGCTGCCCAGTACGGGTCAGACTGGGGGCTGCTGATGCAGGGAGCAGGATCCTGCTGGGGTGGCTTGGAGGGAACCTCCAGCCAAACTTGGAAACCCGAACCCAATGTGGGATGTGGTCTGCTGTCTCCAAGTGAGGCAGATTTAGGGTGTCTCAGAGCCAGGGGGGTGCAGGACAAACCAAGCAGCATTGCAGGGTCCAGGCAAAGCCCTCATGGGGGTGACATGCCCAGTTTGGGGGGCTTGGGGGGCTTGAAGCCAGTGGAGCCCATGGGGACACTCACCCTGGCCCTGACCCCCAGCCCGGCCCCTCCAGGGCCCCGGCAGTGGGAGAGGTTTCCCCCAGCCCCTGTTCTGGCAGGCAGCTCCCCTGAGAGGCAGGAGGAGAAGGGATCAGTGCCCCCCAGGGCGGGATTTGGCTGGCTCCTTCCCGAGGATGCTGCAGAAGAAAAGGAAAGCTTTCCTGCCTGCCTGCCTCTCCCTGCCACCGCTCAGCAGGGGCAGACCACAGTCTGGCACGGCGCTTGCAGCTCTTAGAAATCGGGGCTGTTAACAAATGTGCGAGGCCGTAATCCTTTTGGAGCAGTGATGATAACAAGCCCTGATGCTTTTCTTTCTTTTTTTTTTTTTTTTTTTTTTTTTTTTTTTTTTTTTTTTTTTTTTTTTTTTTTTTTTTTTTTTTCCNCTTTTTCTTATTTTTTTTCCCCCCCAAACAGCTGCACCGGTGAAGTCCCACTGTGGGAAATGAGATGGTGAATGTTTTCAAGTGCAGTATTTACATCCCCTGCCAAACCCTGCACATCTGCCCAGCTCTGCCGTCAAGGCTTCATCCATCTGGCTGGGAACAGCAGGTCCTCCAGCCTGCCTGCATCCCACAAGGGCATTTCCTTCCTGTGCCCTCCGTGCCAGCTGCCAGGGATGCTGCTCAGCGGGAAGGGCTCGAGCGAGAGCTCTGAAAGGACTGGTTTGATTTTTCTCGGAGTGTTCGTGAAATGAATTCCCGAGCTCTCTGCAGGCTACGGCTTCCTGCCTGAGCTCGGTGTGCTGAGGGCTGGTGGAACCCTGCGGGGTTTGTGCCTCTGTCCCAGCCCTGCCACCGCTCCCGGGAGCCCCGCGGAGTTTGGAGCTGTTGGGTGGGGGCAGCGGGTGCTGCTCCCCTCCCTTTAAACCCCGCAGCCTCCTGATCTCAGCTCCCACGGGACGAGGAGTGTCCGTGCGTGGGGATCCATCCCCTTCCAGGATCGGACACTCTGGCTGCACTTCCATGTCCGCAGCGGGGCTGTGACAGGGCCAACCCCTTTCCAGCGCTGTCCCCTCTGTGCCCAAGCGCTGTCCCCCCCTCCCTGTGCCAAATGCCAGCCCTGCTTCAGGTCGTTCCGGGACGTTTGCCGGAGCTGCAGCGCCAGCGGCAGAGGTGGAACCGTGCAGGGGGAGCCGCTCCCCTCCCCGCCGATGCCACATCGCCGCCCGTGCCCACTGTGCCCTCCCCTGACCCTGCTGTCGTGTGTTCCCCCCGCAGAGTGCGATTGCCACCCCGTGGGTGCCGCCGGCCAGACCTGCAACCAAACCACGGGCCAGTGTCCCTGCAAGGACGGCGTCACCGGCATCACCTGCAACCGCTGCGCCAAGGGCTACCAGCAGAGCCGCTCCCCCATCGCCCCCTGCATAAGTAGGTGCATCTTCCTTCCCTGTCTGTAGAGCAGAGATTTGAACCCTTAAAAACCTGCCGGAGCCACTGTCCGGGCTGGGGGGCTGCTACCAGCGCTCGGGGGGGAGAGCTGCCTGGGGACCCCCCCCCCTCCACACTGCCCGAACATGGTCCCAAATCCAGCAGCAGCTTCCAGCAGCTCACCCGCCGTGTTGGGTGGGTTCTGTGAGTGCATCTACAGCCCACTTTGCAGGGAATTTAATTTTGCTCCATAGAACAGAGGTGCCCCAAGAGCACATTTATTTAGGGTGCCACATCAAGGCTGGATGCTAAGGCAGAAGGCCACAAACAGGTTTTTCTCTCCAAAATCGGGCTGTGCTGCACTGGCACAGGGCTCAGATCAGAGCAGCTGCTCCTTTGATGGAGCTGCCATCACAGCTGAGAACGCCTGGATTGCTGATGGGGCTCTTGCACTCACACAATCCTCCCGGAACACGGGGGGTTTCACTGTCTTCACCCAACTTCCTTGGGTTTGCTTTTCAGTTTCCCTTCCCAAGGCTGCTCTCACCCTCTGCTCTCAAAACAAGAGCAGGAGCACCCCAAAGTGCCTCGGTGGCAGCATCTGCTCTGCAAACACCCGGATCCCCCTCTGCCCCTGCTGAGCTCTCAGGGCCCGGGGAAGTTGGGTTTTAGCCCTGTTCCCCTCTCTGCTGCCTGTGAGGTTTGCTGCTCTTGGATCATTCAGTGCCTCATGCACCTTATGGGACACCTCTGCCTGCCCTAACAGACAAAGCATCAAAATTAGTGTGCCTGGGATGGGATGGGATGCGAAGGAGGAACTGCTCTCCTACAGGGTAATTCCCTGCTGGTAAAAGGAGAAAAAGGCCCAGCAAGAAAAATGAAGTTTGAAAGAATCAAGCCTTTGTTGGGGACCCACATTCTGCTCCCACTCTCTTCCCCCCTCTCAGCATGGCCATTGCCAAATGCAGGGGCAGAGACCCTTTCTCCACCTTCTCCTGCTGAAGAAAACATTCCAGGGTGGTTTGGGGTCATTTGAGATTCATTTTTCCCCATGTCGCAATGGGACAGCCAGAGCCCAAAGCAGATGCTTGCTGTCCCCAAGACCTCCAGCCGTGGCTCCAGTCTGCTCTGCAGCAAGTGTGCACAAAGGTTTATCACCCGGCATTCCCCAGGGCCGGGGGAAACCAGAGAGTAAATTGTTCCTTGCATCAGCTCCCTCAGGATTCATGGCACTAAATAAAGACAGACCCAGGATTTCAACATGGCCCATGCAGGGTTTGAGCCGGGCTGTGCTCACGCAGCTGCTGACCCCACTCGAGGCTGGCGTGAGCCTGGCAGGGCTGCAATGGCCCTGTCACCCATGGGAGCCACTTCCTTGGGAGTCACTGCGACACATCCTTGCCCAGGGGCCAAAGCTTCCTCTCCAAATCCTGTCCAAGCCAGGCCATGAAGGCACTGGGCAGTGTCGGGAGCTGGGTCTGCACGGATGACGTGAGAGCAATCAAAGTGAGGGAATGAGCAACTTGCAACTCTCCCATCATAGAAAACCCCAAACCAGCACATTTTCATCCCTGAGAAATGTTGCTCAGCATCTCCTGGTGTGGGAGGGGATGCAGGTCACACACGTGGGATGTGTGGGGAGTGGAGGGCTCCGTCCCTGCCACGCTGCGCTGGGAGGGCACCGGGACATTGTCCCTGCAAGGGGCTGCCACCCTGCCTGCAGGGGCACTGTCACTCTCAGTGTAATTCCCTGTTCCCAGAGACTTGCAGCCACAAACACCCTGGGGGAAGGAGCAAGACCCCCATGGGGTCTGTGTCAGGCCAGGCATGAGCACCCCCAGCCCCGGCTTTGGGGGGGCTGTGCTGGCTCTGGGGTGCTGCCTGGCCCTGCACCATGTCCTGTGCTGTGTTCAATTGCATGAAGGTGAGTGACCCCAAAAATCACCTACTGCTGACTGGGCTGCACCCCTACAAATCTGTCACACCCCCCAGCAAACCCTGCCTTTGCGGCCGTGCATTTTTCCAAGAACACAAGCAGAAAGGGGCAGATGCCCTGCCCCAGCTCATGCCTCAATTCCGCTTTCAGACTGAACTGGTGGGGTATTCCCCAGCCAGGATTCCCAGGAATGCCCAGAAATGGCAGCATGGTGCCCTAAATGCGGGAAGGACGTCCATGGTGAGAGCTGGGAGAGGAGAGCGTCCTGCAGAGCTGGGGCCATACAGCTCCCTCCGTCCACAGCCCGTCCTTTCCACAAACACAGCCAGGCTCGGGAACGAATACCCAGGGCATGATGTGGTTTCAGCTCTGCAGAGCTGGCCCCAAACCAGAGCCAGGGACCAGGGAATTGGCACCAGATGTGTTTGTGTTTCCTTGAAGTGTGGGGGCACCCCTTGCCCCCCAGCAGTGCCCTACCTGCACCCCGCCTCTCACCAGGGGAGTGCCAGCACTGCCTCAGGCACGGCTGGGGACAGCAGCAGGAGGGGACACGCCGGGGTCCGGGAGTGACCGCAGCCCACAGGGGCTGGGCACAGTGCAGCACGCAGCCACAAACCAACATTTTGTGTTAAAATGCCCTTTGCAACAGCCTCGAGGGAAGCCTGGATCCCCCAGCTCCTGGTTACTGGTTTGGGGGCTTTGCTGGGGGATGCAGCTGGGAACTCTCCTTGCTGACACACATGGCTGGGAAGGGAACGTGCAGCGTGTGCAGGGACCAGGCTCCTTGGGATTTGAAATAATTCCTCCTCCTTTTCTCTCCTCTCTGTTCCTGTGTGCTCCTGGCTGTCCTGCAGAGATCCCAGCTGCTCCCCCCACCACGGCCGCCAGCAGCACAGAGGAGCCCGCAGGTACGTTCCTCTGGGTGTTAAATGTCTCTTCAGCAATCATTTCCCTCGAGAAAAATTGCACTAAATGCATAAATCCTGTTGTTTGTACCGGAACAAGTGGTTTTCTTTTATGCCCAAATGTGTTGGAATCTCCTGAGGGATTGGTGTTCCTAGGAGCACCAGGGGCTGGAGGGAAGGTGCAGGAGATTTTCCCAGATGTGCTGAATCTGTGTGCACAGGGGGGTTACCCAGTGCTGATCCAAGTGGAACCATTTGATGGAAAAGAGGTAAGGACTCGAGGTTGTTCAAGTTTCATGGTTATCTCCTCAAGAGAGAACAGTTCCACTGAGTTTTTCTCATGGATGAGGACTGGAGAACTAAAAATCCTCCAAAAGGGACAAAACACCTAATAATTGCTGACTGCTGCATAGGAGCATTCCCATGATTTGCCCAGATCTGTCTATTTCTTGTGCCAAGCAATCTGAGGCGCTGATGTGACCTGTCTCTGTCACAGCAATGTCCTCGTGTCCTCAGGGTGGGACACAGCTGTGGTTTGTGGCATTTTGGGGCCAGGTGTGCACAGAGGTGCCTCAGTGCCAGGGAGAGCAGGGGAAGATCTTGGTTCAGAGTGGGATTCCAGCAGCTGCAGCTCTGCGGGTCCTGGGGGCAGTAGCACGGCCCTGGTGGATGGGGTCACCGGGCTGGTGGCGGCTGCAGTCCAGGGGCTTGTGCCCAGAAAGCGCTGGCACATCAGGGGCTCTGCGTCTTCCTGCTCCCTGCCCTTGTCCTTGTGCCAAACCCGACACCGGTGACCCCACCCGCACTGCTGCACCCACTGCCCTCCCCTCCTGATTCACACCTCTGGAGGGGCCAACAGCTGCCTCCCCCCATGTCACCGAGAGACTCCCTGTCCCCGCTCCCTCGTGATGACAGCAGGAGCCCGAGGGTCCCAGGAAAGGCCGACTTGTCCTGTCCTGCTGCCCGGAGCTTCGCAGGGTGTTTGAGCCCCGGCTGTGAAGGACACGAGGTGTAAAGGCCGTTCACTTTTGTCTCAGCACCGCAGGAGGGTTCATAAATGAAGGAGTTTGTACTAAAAGAGATGGAAGTCACCTTGGATTGAACCCTGAGGAAAGTCTTGTGGCAGGGATTGTCACCCAGGCTATGTGCTCAGGAGGGAAACCCAGGGAGCAAGGGGACACCTTCAGTCCCCGGTGTCACAGGAAGGTTGATCCCAGGGGTTTCCATAGGACTGATTTAAGGGAGGAGTCCTGCCCCATGGACACGCAGCAGCAGCACCTCTGCAGCCTTGCCATGGCAGAGGGGCTTTTAGGGATCGAAAGCCCGGCTGAGTTTGCATAGAGCCAACAACTGAGAACATCCCAGCAGGGTCAGAGACCTCCCTGAGCTGAGGAGCCCTGGCTGGAGGCTGAGAGAGGCTTTCCCATGGTCTGGGAGTGAGGAGAAATGCCAGGACAGTGTCTCGTGCATCCCTGTGTCCCTGGAGGGCTGGATGTCCCCGCTCCCTGCCCACGGGGTGACCAGGGACCAGCCCATCCCACCAGGAGCCATTTGTGCCACCTCCCAGTGAAAGCCCAGTGAAGGCTGAGCCAAGCTGAGCAAAAACCAGCGGGCCCAGCATCCCATCATAATTCCTCTCACTGGGATTTTATTGGAGTTTTTAAGCACTCGCTTGTCCAAGGAGCTTGAACCCTCCGTATTTCCTCCCTTCTCCTCGACAGGGAGCATCCGGTGGTGCTGCATCTTGGCATCCCTCAGCTCCCACATCCACCCTGCTGAGATCTGTGGGATTTTTTGACAAATCCCTAAATCAGAGCATCTGTGAGCCAGAGCTCCCATGCTAGGGGAGAAAAACGGGCTGGAAATGAGATGGAGAAAGCAATCAGTGGGAGACTTTGGGCGCAGTCAGTTGTGGAAGAGGCGCTGCTTGATTTCCTGTGCTCATGGCCACGTGGGACAGAAAGTGGCCAAGAGCTGAGGGAGCATCAGCCCAACCTGAGCCATTGCAGAGGACCCCGGGCCAACGCTGGCCTGGCAGCGAGGGGTGGGACAGTGTCAGCTTTGGGGGGG
>VYZT01025839.1:0-50332 GCA_013400735.1 Pomatostomus ruficeps
GCTGGCACCCAGAGCTGCCCCTGGTGCAGGGGGATCCCTGCCTGGCCCGGGGTGTGCTCTGTGCTGCCTTTCCTTCCCCGCAGCAGGGAAACGCTGCTGGCCCTGCCCCAGGGCTCGCTTTTGTCCCTGGAGGACACCGAGCTGCCAACCCCCGCAGTGCCGGGGGTGTCCAGAGCCCCGACTGACCCGGCCCTGCGTGGCTCTTCCCACAGAAAGCTGCCAAGGCTGCGGCCAGAGCCCCCGGTGCCTCGGACGACGAGGAGAGCCAGCAGCACCCGCCCGGGAGGGAGCCGGGGCAGCCCCACAGGTGAGCTGGGAGCCTCAGGTAAAGGCACGGGCTGTCACGTGTGTCGTGGCTGTCACACGTGTCGTGTGTGTCACGTATGATGTGTTTGTCACACGTGACACAGCTGTGGGGGGTTGCTGCGAGCCCCTGTTTGGGCTGTGTCACCTGTCACAGGCTGCAAGGAGCAGTCAGTCACCCTGAGACTGCAGGGGAGTGCGACAGCAGCGCTGCAAACAGCGCTCAGAGCAAACTGCAGGGTAAAGAGGGTGCGGCACAGCCCAGGCAACTTCAGTGCACCTGAGAACGTAAAAAAGCAATCAAAAAAGTGCCACTGAGAATGTGTCTGCTGTCACTGAAATGCTCCTTGGTTTTGTCTAGAACAGCCATGGTGCAGCTATTTCATTAGGTTTTAAATGAAAAGCTTTGTTTGTGTGAGTGGGCTGTGGGGATAGAGGGAGCAGTCATCCCAGAACCCTCTCGGAGGAGGTTTGAAATACCCGTTCAATACCGCAGTGCCCGTTTTTGTTTGGTTTGACCCAGGCTGGCTCGCCGCAGGAAGACGGTGAAGCTGTGCCGGGCCCTGTCCGACCTGGTGGTGTACACCAATTCCGTGGCAGCCCAGGACATCGTGGATGACGGTACGGGGCTGGCAAGTCCCTTGTCACTCGTGAGAGAGCAGGGGCAGGGTGCTGCTGTTGGGGTGGCACAGGGCAAAGCCAGAGCCCAGCAGGGCACTCCCTCGCCAGCAGTGACTCCTCTGCCAGCAGAGGATCTCGCTGCAGGTTCCCCAGAACCACCATGTCAGGGCATCTGCAGGAGGAAAGGCCCAGCAGGAGCTCCTGAACTTGGACTCCTCAGCTGGAGCTCTTGCTTGGCTTTCCTTTCAAGTCTCAAGGGGAGAACAGAGAACCCTCCTGGGAGGGGGAACTGGTGCCCTTCAGTTACCCAAGGTGCATCAGTTGTGTAAGACAAGACAATCTGTGCTTGTAACACTGGGCTAAACCTCACGTTGCCCTTGATTACCACCTGGGTGATGAGGGCTGGGCTCAGGCCCCACGCGCTGGGACCGTGTGTCACCTGTCTGTCACTTGTACCATGTCCCAGGCTCCACGGGGAACGTGCTGTCCTTCAGCGAGACCCGAGCCCACCAGGCAGTGCAGCAGAAGGCCGAGCAGTTCATGCTCTACAACCAGAGGCAGCTGACCAGGGTGTACCCCTCCGCCTATCGCATCGACTCCAGCAACTTCAACCCCGTGCCCTACTGGAACGTGGGCTGCCAGCTGGGTACGAGCTGCACAGAGGACTCCTTCCCTCCTGCCGTGCGTGTGCTCAGGGATATTGTCCTCATTAGTGACTCCTGACTCCTCTCTTCCAGTGGCCCTGAACTACCAGTCTGAGGGACGCGTGATGCAGTTAAATGAAGCAAAATTCAGGGTAAATGGCAACTGTGGTTATGTCCTCAAACCTCAGCAGATGTGCAAAGGTAAGGTTCTGGGGCAGTTATCGCTGTACCTGCCAGGCCTCTCACCAAGTGTCCTTCACAGTGAAGGCACAAGGAAGGAAAGTGCAAATATAGAATCTTTCATATTTCCATGCATTCATGGCTCTTAGACTTGTACTAGTGTGCAATCTTACTGTGATCATATATTATATATATTATATATATTTTGAGGTCTTTGTCTTATTAACATGCATTGAAAAGAAGAAAAAGAAGTCCTAGATGACCAGCTGCAAGAAAGTAGAAAAAGCTCTGCAGTGGCCCAGGAGCAAGGATCCAGGGCTGGTGCAGCTCTTGTCACCAAGGGCTGCTCCGCTCAGGAAAGGTTGTAAGAAAGAGGAGGAGATTTTTAAAATTACAGGACAGCTGCTCCACACCCAGCGTTTCTTTTTTCTGACTGAATCTGTCTGTGTGTGTCTTAGGGGATGATATTTATTACGTGTACCTTTTCCCTTACGCTCTCATTCTTGCCATCTCTTAGGCACATTCAACCCCTACTCTGCTGATCCCCTCCCTGCCTGTCCTAAGAAGCAGCTCATTCTGAAGATCATCAGTGGGCAGCAGCTCCCCAAGCCTCCTGACTCCATGCTGGGGGACCGAGGAGAGGTGAGATGCTCTGCTCCCAGCAGACGCTTCCACGGGAGCTCCTGGAGTGAGTGTGTGAGACTCACACCTTCTCCTCATCCCAGTACTCCAGGAAATTCCAGATATTGTCAAGCTTTTCATCGCTAAATACATCTCCCCCAGCCTGTGTCCTGCTCGTGATGTTTACAAACTGGTTTGTTTTGTATTTTAAAGGGTGATTTTTATGAAAATTAGTCACAGCTGTCCATAGCTCTTGATACAAACCACACATCAGCATGGACTCATGGAACCAATCCCCCTGACAGTGCTGCTTGCAAATTCACGTCAGTCAAAGGGGTTTGAATTCTCAGATGAATTTAAATCAACTCTCTCCATGAATTTTTTAAAAATTCGCTTTCATTTGTATCACTGGCTTGCTTTTAAAATATTTTATTTTTGAAAAACAGATAATAGACCCCTTTGTGGAGGTGGAGATTATTGGGTTACCTGTGGACTGCTGTAAAGATCAGACCAGGGTGGTGGACGACAATGGTAAGATAATCTAAGTGACTTCTTCTTCTTAGAGTAAAATATTAAATAATTATAAATGATTCAGTGTCTGTTATTACTTTCTAAATTGAAAAGCTTCTTATCTGATGACATCAAATTATTTCTGCTTCCCAGACAGAATTTCTGCTGTGGGGAGACAAACGAGTTAGAGGTGAAGGGCAGGAGTTGTTCCCCACATTGTCTTTTAACTGAATTGTTCTTAAATCTCCTTTATGCAGGAGTTCCAAATGTATCTGTGTCTGTATCTGTCTCGGTGCCTCCAAACCCAGCTTGCCTGGGTATCCCTGCCTGCTCCAGGCAGACCCATTTTTGTTTTAACGCAGTCCTAGGGGCAGATCTGTCACATTTAATGACTGACACGATGGAATTTTCATTCCTGCGGCAGTCCTGTGCCTCTTGGGAGCTGTGGCCAGCACCTGCTATGGACTCCTCTGCCCAGGTGTGTCCTGCTTCTCTTGCAGGGTTCAATCCTGTCTGGGAGGAGACCCTCACCTTCACCATCCACATGCCCGAAATTGCCCTGGTGCGCTTTCTGGTCTGGGACCACGATCCCATCGGGAGGGACTTCGTGGGGCAGAGAACTGTGGCCTTCAGCAGCCTCGTGCCTGGTGAGTGCCCCTGCCCTGGGTGTGGAAATGCACCTCGGAACCCAGGGACGAGGTCACCAGCAAGAGATTATCTATTTTATAAATGTTTATCTCCACGACTCCACGTGAAGCTTGGAGAACTCTTTGTTCTCTTAGGATGCTTTGTGCCCCACTCCTCACGGGAGTTTGGTTGTCTGTGCTTTGGGAAATTCCTGCTGGTGTGTCTGTTACAGCTTGGATGCAATTTGTGCAGGGGCTTGGAAAACCTGTGAGAACAGCAGGGGAGTTTACTGAGGGCACGGGGTGCCTTCCTGTGCATGCATCACTTTTACAGCCAGGCACTGCCAGCTGGGCATGAAACACAGACGGCTGGCTCTGGGTGGTGTTTGAGTGGAAACATTGCTCTTTCTGTTTCCCCAGGCTATCGCCACGTGTATTTAGAGGGGCTGACAGAAGCTTCCATATTTGTCCACATAATCATTAATGAGACCTACGGAAAGGTAGGTACAGCTGGAAATGTACATCTTCCTTCTGATAAAAATGGATTTAAATGTACCCCAGAACCTCCCAGGGTCTGTACTGGAGTGCCCAGGAGGCTCAGAGTGTGTGGGGGTTCCTGGCAGGAGGAAAGGGACCAACACCACACCGTGACTCCACTCCTGGTGCGCACACACTCACGGGTGTTCTCACTGTCAGCACTAACAATCACCTTGCCCAGGTGCAGGAAATGCATTTCTCCAGTGGGCTGAACTGATCTTATTTTAGAAGTAGATCTTGAGACCTGTAACTGCACCAGAACATGATATTTGACAAGCTATTTTTAGCAGCTAATTTAATTAATTTAAATTAACCTAATTTAATTTTAGGTTTTAGTGCATACATTTTGCTTTTCTGCAAGTTTGCTGCTCTGAGTGAATGATGACTGCATTGCTGTTTCTAATTGGCTGAGTTTGCATCTGTGAGTGAGGAGATCTGGTCAGGTTCCTGGGAGACACTTAGATTAAATTAATAAATACTTTTAAATGGTTTGCTGCAGAGCGGTTCTGTTTACAGCTGATGCACTGTTACCTCATTTGCTGTGTGGCAGTCTGGAAAACATGAGCCAAACAGATTTGCATTTCTTTTTGCCTTTCAGTGGAGCCCTTTAATCCTCAATCCCAGTTACACAATAATGCACTTTCTAGGAGCCACAAAGGTAGAGCTCATGAGCATGCACTTTGCACTCTCCAGTGGTTCCCAGCTGCATGATCTGCAATTGCCAAACCTGCACCATTCTCATGCAGGCTCTGAACCATCTCAGTATTGCTTTGGTGCAGCCCACGCACAGAGAACTCCCCGTTCATGTGCAGCCTGTCACTGCGTGCACTTTCAGAGCCTTGTCGGGTCCCGTCAGGGGACTGAGCAAAGCTCCCTCGGAACTGTGGCAGGCTGCCACGCTAACAGGGGGAAGCCAGGCATGCATGAATCCATGGAGAGCTGTGCTGGGAGCTCCTTGGGCAGGGCAGCTGTGAGTGGCTTGGTGTGAAGTTTTGCTTTGCTGCGTTTGAACTCTGTGGTCGTGGCTCATATGCCCTGAGGGCAGCTCTTTGCTGTGTGCTGCCTGGGAGTGAGCTAGTGTGAGCTCAGCCAGGCTGTGCTGTCGTTGTCCTTGCAGAGCAAGCAGCTCATAGGGCTCCGCGGGCTCTTCTCCAAGGCGCCCAAGGCGGGCGCGGCCGAGGCGGGCGGGCAGCACGTGCGGAAACGCTCCATCGGCGAGCGCATCCTGCGGCGCACGGCCAGCGCCCCGGCCAAGGGCAGGAAGAAGAGCAAGATGGGCTTCCTGGAAGCTGCTGAGATGAAGGACAGCGCCTCCGAGCCCACAGACCTGAAGGACAAGGACGGGGTGGTCCGGCGGCCCAAGCGCAGTTTGCAGGCACGGCCTGCGTCCATGCCCGTGGACAAGTTCCTCATGGTCGGGCTGCCCTGCCCAGCAGAGGACACTGCCCAGGACATCAAGGGAGAGGAAAACACATCTGGTAAGAGGCTTCCAAAATCACTTTTGGTGTAGTGAGCTGAAATGGTGTGTTCCAAAGGACTGGCCCTGCAGCCTCTGGTTTAGCTCTACTCACGGAAGAGTCACGGGGCCAAATCACCTCTCTTTGAGGCTGGATCAGCTCCTGGCGTAGGTGACACCTGGAAGGTGTCTGCTCCGCAAACCAGGCACAGGAATTACAGTAACTGCTGGAAGGGCTCCCAACAGCACATTTGCCAAATTCCTTTTTGATTTGAGGGACAGTCCTGCGGGACAGCTGGAGCAGCACTGCCGGCAGCATCCCTGCCCAGGTGAGAGGCAGAGAGCACCCTAAGAGCCTCCCTTGGCCAGGGGTGACAGAAACACTCACAATATTTTCAGCTTTGGAGCAGCAGCTTCCAGCAAGTGCAAAAGCCACCCTAAACTGTAACAGCCTGGCACAGATAAGGACCTTTGTGCTACTGGCCCTGTATCAGTGGCTCCGAAGGAGCAGCTGATCTGCACCTCACTTATAAAAGAGGTTCCTTAGGAGTAACAGCAGCAAAACCATCCCAAAGGATGTTCCTAGTAAAGGGAGATAACTGAAAAGCTGTATTCCAAACTGAAAGATCCTCTAGGTAAGCCTGTGAAGGTGATACAGCTCAGCCATTCCTCACAGCAGCTGTAGTGGCTTCCTGGGTGTTTCCTTTCTTCCTGAGGGTGCTACAGACAAAGAAACCTCCACAGAAACTTCTTGGAGGTCACAGATACTCACTTCCAGCAAAGGAACCCTTTGCCAGAAGCACAGGCCCTGGGAGGTGATCTAAAAAGCTGACACAGGGTTGAATCCTGCCCCTTCTAACTGTGAAGGGGTGGATCCTGTCCCTTAGAGCCTCTGTAAGGCTTGGTTCAAAACCCTGTGGAAGAGGCTGTCCCAAAGAGACTTTTTTTGCTAAAATGCTCTGGCTGAACTTGTCTCTGCTGCTCTGCAGTGAGGCCAAGGGGACAGGGTGCTGTCTGTTGTCTCCTCCATTCTTTATAGAAAACATAAATCTGAAAATCAAAGCGATGGGCATCTCTTCCACCCTTCTCTTGGAGCACTGGAAAGCCTGGGGACTGCCCAGATTTTGGAGATGGGCATTGAATGCCATGTTCATTAGCATTTGGGGATTTAATGCCATGTTCATTAGCAGCAGTTCCTTCTCTACCAAGGGCTCAATCGCTGCCAGTGAATGGTCAGGGCTCCCCTCGCTTCTTCCAAGAGCACCTGATTTCTAGCAAGCATTAAACCCAGTCTCTAGTATGCCAGGTTTACTTCTACAGTCCCTGCTGAATTAAATCTCCAAAGGAGTGAGTCACAGAGCTCAGATTTGGCGCAGAAAGACAAGAGGATTTGGTGGATAAAACATCCAATGTGTGTTTTTTGAGGAATTCAAACCCCTGCCCCCGTGAATGCTGCTTGCTGGTGGAGGATCCCAATGAAACCCTTGTATTGTAACACTGCAGTAACCACGTGTATAAACCGGTCTGGAGTCCATCCACCGGATGCTTTGGACTCAGCTTGAAGCATGCATCTTGTTTCCAAGTGTTGTGTGTTTTAACAGAGCTGTTTTGTTCTGTCTTTATTGCCACGCTTCTTTATAGTACAAATGTGACTAGGAACACAGCTGAAGGTAATGCCACGTGCCAGCTCCGATGTGGTGCCTCATGAACATTACTTACAACAAATATTACATCACCTGCTTGATGTAATAGACATTCCAAGGAAGTTTCAATGAAGTGCCTGCAGTTGTATTTTTCCATTTATTCATATCACTCAGATACTTTGTACTAAACCTGCACAACCCCATGATTAAGTTCTGTCACAACTGTACCTGATTTTGCGTTCTCCATTTGTCTGTCTAAGGACAAAATAGCTGTTGATGGACAGAGCAGAGTCTCGTATGCCACTAACGTGTTTCTCATTTAATTTAGCCCACAGTGATGACAATACACATGAGAAGGAAACGAGCATGAAGGAATTGGTTTTTCCATGTTCGGAGCAAAAGGCAAATGCTTCAAATTCAGCATCTCTGTTCAAGAAGGAGAATGACCAGAGGGATTCTACAGCTGACTCTTCAGTGCCACCTCCACAGCAGCAACCTGAACATTTGGGTTTTACAAATGGTGTAGCTCAAGCAAACCACTTAGTGGACTACCAGGAGAATAATCTTTCTGATGGAGCTGCCCCACTGACGCAGGACTCTGGCTCCGAACTTCCCACAGAAAAATCACACAGCAAAAACTGTGCAGACTGTAAAAAGGAAGATGACATACAAGGGTCTAAAGAGGGGAAAATCACTCTCATGGGGACTTCCCTTTCTCAGAATGCAGAGGTGGAGAATCACAACTGTGACACGAAGAAAAGCACTGCAGCACCTCTTTCCCTGACTGGTGTTTCTAATGCTGTGTGCTCCCAGGGCCCTGACTGTCACTCCACGGTGGCCCTGCAGGACAGTGACATTTCTCACCTCATTGATGAAGTCTCTCTCTCGACTGAGAGTGAGCTGGACAGCGCCGTGTCTGCTCTCATCGGGCAGCTCGATGGCACAGATGACCAAAGCCCCCTTCCCCCTGTCCCCAGCCCCCCTGGCAGCAGCAGCCAGACCCCCAGGATGGGGGCTGCACTCCCACACGTGTTTGCTGCAGACCTGAGCAGCCCCTGCAGGCACAACTTCACTCCCACAAAATCCAACAAATCCCCTTTATTCTCCACTCCGGACAGAGCCACGTTCTCCAGCCCGAAGCATGCAGAGCATTCCACGTACACAATTGTCCACGAGGCAACTCCAGCTTCTGAATGTAAGAGCCACAGGGAATTAGTTTGCAAGAAAAGATTGAACAGTCTAGAGAATAACCTGACTGGCTCTCCTTGTTCTTCATCCCTCTCTTTGCTGAACGCAAATCCCAAAAGGAATTGCGGTACAAAACCTGGACTAAGCTGGGAAGGCCCCGGCTCTGTCGGTTCTCTTGGTTCCAACAGCCTCATCTTCGAGGCGGCGCTGGGACCCCCCGGCCCCAGGGAGCACTCGGACAGCAGCAGCCTGGTGGAGGTGGATGGGGACGCCCAGGACGTGCTGGTGACCGCCTGTGAGTACAGGAGGGAGGACATGAGCCAGCTGGCGTCTCCGCTGAGGCTGCGGCAGAGGCAGGAGCCCGGGCACGGTGCTGGCAGCACCTCGGGGAGCAGCACCGCTGCCGGGCTCTGTGCTGCTGCCCGGCACTGCTCCGAGCACTGCAGGACTGCGGGCAGCCGGCTCCCTTTCCCCGTGTGTGAGAACACTGGATTTCTGTGCCAGCAGCAGCAGCAGGATGCCCTGCGTGCCCCCCAGCTCAGCTCGGCCTGCCCGGGGGCTCTGCCGTTCCCCCTGCACCCGGCCATCCAGCACAGCAGCCCCTGCAAGTCCAAGAGCCTGGGAGACCTGACCTCGGAGGACATTTCCTGCAACTTCGAGAGTAAGTACCAGTACATCAGCAGGAGCTTCATCGCCTCGGGGCTGCGGGACACGAAGCTGGCGGCCATGCAGGGCCTGAGGCCGCACTCCACGGACGCGCTGACGGAGCAGCTGCGCAGGCTGCTGGCCCCGGAGCAGGAGGATGGCCCCGGGCAGCCGGACGAGGACTGTCCCCGCGCCCTGGTGAGGAAGCTGTCGTCCCGCAGCCAGAGCCGCGTGCGGAACATCGCCAGCCGCGCCCGGGAGCGGCAGGAGGCGGCCGGCAAGGCCGGGGTGGTGCTGCGGCAGCGGGCCGGGGGCTCCCCGCACGCCGCCAACCGGCACTCCACGGGCTCCTTCATCGCCCGCTGCCTGCACGGCTGCCCCGGAGAGCGCCGCGGGCCGCCCGAGGGCGCCTGCTCCGGCCTGCAGCACGGCTGCGGGGAGCGGATGTGCGGGGAGAGACCGTGCGGGGAAAGGCTGTGCAGGGAAAGGCCATGTGGGGACCAGCTCTATGGGGAGCGGCTGTGCCCGGACCGGCTGTGTGGGGACCAGCTGTGTGGGGACCGGCTGTGTGAGGACCGGCTGTGCAGGGAGCGGCTGTGTGGAGACCGGCTATGCGGGGAGCAGCTGTGGGCACACGGCCCTGGCCCGGGCCGGCCGTTGCCGCCCGGCGCCCGGGACCAGCCCGAGATCTACTTCTTGCTGCGGCTGTAGCACCGCTCCTGGACTGCGGTGAAGGGGGTTCACCGAGGAGCTGTGCGGGGTGTTTGAATCGTTTCAGAACGCGGGTTCGTGGCAGTGGCCCGGCGGTGATGGAGCCGAGGGCAGCGGAACCCGCTCTGTCCGTGGGCCAGGCCTGACCGGGCCCGGCCGTGTGTCTGTAGCATTTGTGTCTGTAATGCTGTGCTCCAAAGCCTCACGTTGCACTGAAGGCACTACAGTTCTGGTTTCTTGTGTCTTCTTGTCCTCCCTGCTTGGAAAAACACTTCTGGTGATCACTTCTGGCCTTTTGTGAGGATTCTCCAAAGCACTGTGGAATGCTGGGCTGGGGCTTGTTCTGCCCGACAGGCAGCGACTCTTCATTAGCGTCACTTTTTCTTAATTGTTATTAATTTTACATGTTTTCATGTATGAACTGTGATTCTACAGCGAATGGTTTGTAGAATTAGGGTTAGTCCATATTTGTGAGTCATGTGTAGATTTGTCTTCTGCCCTCTCTACAGAGTATGACAACAGTTGTCTTCCTTTTTGGTTTCTGTGTTGAATGCTGATTTGGGACAGAGTGGAATGTGGGAGTAATTCTGCTTTTATGAATGAAAACAATTTCTGCTTATTTTGTTATGTATTTTTGCTGTTGGTTGTGTGAGTAGCTTCGGTATGGCAGATCCATTTTCTGTATATTTGTAATTTTATTGCTAAATTGTCAACGGTCAGTGGAATATTTAAAGCTGACGTGGTAGAGTGACTATTTTGACTGTTCACCTTTTTCTATGAAGGCTGAAGGTGAATTGGGTGAAGGAGTCTCAGACACCTGAAGCTTCCCTGTAGGGAACAACAGAGCTTTATTTTGGTTGGAAGATGTTCTTTGCCTTTGCTGTAAGTTTTTCTGATATGTCAAAAACGTACCTTTTACCTCTTTCTTTTGTAATGCAGAGTATTATTATTCTTGAAAATGTCATTAAAATAGATTTTTAAGCACTTGGTTTACATGTTTTCTGAAAAAGATCTATTCAGCAAATGGATTGATGCTGAAAGCAGCAGCACTTAGTGACTGATGTCACTCTCCAGCGAAGCCACTTCTGTAAACCCATTATTTTAAAGGAGATTTACTGCATTCTGTGCCAGGTTATATTCTCCATTCCAATGGATTTTGTATTTATTCAAGATCTCTATAATTTTTACATATATATATCTCTCAATATATCATATTTCTTCCATTTTTAGTTTAAATGAACAAGCTTGGTTTTCTTTCATGGAGTGGAAGCAGTATCAACAAATGTCCCTGCAGCCAGTGCAGCTGCTCCCCGGGGGATGTTCCTGCCATGGAGCTGTCCTGGGATACCTGAGCCACCCTGCTGACCCCCCGTGTCCAGGGGTGGTACTGGTGAGTACTGGTGACAGCAGCCCCGAGCTGGTGTGGGGCACCCTGGGTCGGAAATGTTTGTGTCACTGTGAGCCGGTGCTGCAGGAGCGATTTGGGGTCCCAGGAAAGCTGGAGCTGACTTGCTCTGTGCAGCTGCTCTGAAACTGGGGGGACACCTGGGGAAAACCGCAAATGCCCCCTTCCCCAGCTTTGTGCCCTGGTCAGAAACTGAAGGGACACTGAGAGGAACTGAAGGGACTCTGAGTTCAGGAATTCAGCCCTTCAGAGCTCAGTCTTTCAACCCCTGGAACACCTGGCGTGTAGGCTCCAAGCAGCACTGTACAGAGCTGGGGATTTGGACACAGGGGTGGGACACACCAGCACTCTGCAGTCCTGACATCTGTACGGCCATTCAGTTTTAGTCCTCTCCCAAAATTAATTAAACTGTCTGAACAAGGCAGCAGCTTGTTGAAAATCCATCCAGTGAAGACTTTTTTGGTGTGGAATCTGCACCAATGCAGAATAAACAATTCCTTTTGCCTGGTAAAGGCTAGTGGCTCTCATCCTGTGTTAGCAGGCTTAAACTGCTTTGCTAATTTATGAAAGAAGGCGTAAATTAAGCTGTTCAAGGATCTGCAGAGAGCAGATGGGTTTGGAATATTACTTTTGAGAAATCCTGTATTTTCTAATTCCAAACCAGAAGGAGTCTGGTTGCATTGATGTGATTGTTTACCGGAGTATCAGCTGCCCCTGCTTTGAGCAGTGGCACAGAATGTTCTGGTGTTAGGGAGCCATTCCACGTTCCTCACTCCTGGCACTGGAGCCCCTGTGCTGATGCTTTGGTAGGAGGGCTTTCTTCTGAGCTTCCCATTCGCATTTTAAACAAGATTAACTTCTGTAAGAATAAAACATTTCATGAAAGAACAGCCAGATTTTCACCCAGGAGCATGTTGGGTCGGTTTTGTTCTCGGACTGATGCGCATTTGGATTTGTTTTGATAAGATTGTGATGCTGTTCCTGTCTGCAGCAGGGAAAATCGTGTGCAGGACCCTCAGCCACACACGAGACAGTGGCACAGTGATTACACTGATTACAGATCTGCTTAGACCTGCAGGAGGAGGAATAAATTGAATTCCTACCAGAGATTATCTTTTAAAGTCCCGTGTTGGTTGAGACAAATAAATTAAAAGGAGCAGTGCCTGGCTGGCCTAGTTGAGGTGGAATTCTGTGTGTGTAGATCCCATTTCAAGGAGTGATAGACTGAAGGAAGACGTTTTTAAAGGAGACAGATGTCTGGAAGCGGATGATTAATTGGTGCTGCGTTTTCAAGCACTCATTTAACTTACAAGCTCTTTAAAGTGGATTCTTTAATTTAGTGTTTCACGTCTCAAACATTTATAGTCAAAATCTTATTTCAGTTAAAGATGTGTTTGACTAAAGTGATGCTTCTGAATTCAGTGGAGTTCTGCAAATGAGCATTGCTCAGAATATGGAGAGCTGCAGAGTGCTGTAAGTCATGATAATTTGACTTTCTTATTTCCAGCGCTGGTAAACATTTTTTCAGTTACTTGAAAATTCAGCTGCATCCAAGAGGATCCTCCTGCTGTGCAGAGTTCAGCAGGATGAGGGAACAGAACTGAGTGCTGAATTATTGGGTGCTTCGGATCAATTAATTTGTTGATTTTTGAAAAAAAAAAAGTTTAAATTGATACCTTCCTAGAGGCTTTCCTTCCATGGCTTTTTCCAGCAATGCTCTTGTGCCTCCTGTCTGTATCACTCTGTGGTGATCCAAGCTGTGGATAGCATTTGATCTGTCAGGCTGCAACAAATCCTGTTTGTGTGGGGCCGGAGAGACCAGAACAAACCCTGCCCACTCTCAGATGGCCAATTATCTTAACTGAGTTCTCACTCTTTATTAACAGATCTTCAATTCATCTTTCACTCTTGCCTTCAGATTTCTCCCCAGTCTTTCCCCATGTGTGAGACGAGGTGGTTTCTGTGCCCAGGCTGTGCACTGAACAGATGGATCTGACAGCAACGCCATATTCTCCCACCAGAAATGACAGGATAATAAGTGGAGATCTTGTTAAACTTGGCTGTGGTACCAGAAGTGCTTGTTTGCTAATATTTCACAGCGAGGCAGACGGGCTGACAGGGCTTTGCTGAATGCATTGGCAGCAGCTTCCTCTTCAGCTTCAAGAGATAAAGAAGGAACGGAGATCATTGGAGACCTTGCCAAGACCAATCCAGAATGTGACGGGGAAGCTCAGGGCTGAGGGAGCCCAGGGCTGCCCATCTGCCGTGGCTCTGCCCCTCCTGCCAAAGGCTTTTCCACCCAGGCAGCTCCTGAGCGCCCCAGAATTGCACAGAAATCTTTGTTTGACAGAAGCTGGGAATCCCTCTGGATCTTGTATCCACTGAACAGCTGCAGCCTCTCTGCTGGACGCTGGCCTGGCACAGCTGGCACAGCTGGCACAGCTGGGCCTGCAGGACTCGGAGGCAGCAGGAAGGACCAGGGAGTGGCAGCAGCAGCCAGGAGGGATTTGGCAGAAACCGCTTGGGTTTCACTTGGCTCCCTGAGCCGCATGAACACCTGTATGGAGCTGGGCACAAGAACTGAACAGCTGCCAGGCAGACACTCGTTAAAGTTTAATTAATCACTCAGACACGGAGGGTGGATCCAGCGCGGGGCCTTGCACACCCGGGATCTGTCACTGTCACGTGCCTGCTGCCAGGGCTGGCAGGGACCCTGGGTGTCTGCAGAGCAGATTGGTCACAGCTGTGGTGTCCCCCTGGTGCACCTGGGGAGTTGTACTTTCCTGTCAGTGTCTGAATAACTCAGCTCCTCCAGACTAAAAGGATCCTTTGGTTTCCAGGGGACAGGCTAAACCTCCGTGTATTTAATAACCTATTCGGAGATCCTTAGGGGTGTCAGGTTTGTGAGACTCAGTGAAGTCACATATGCCCTGGGGTCAGAATTTATTTGGAATTTTTCTCCTCCATCTCTCATGCGTGGCTCCCTTTTTATTTTGCTATTCCACGCTATAGACAAAAAATGGTTTTGTTTTTTTGTCACTGGGCTGCCCTCACGGTCTCTCCATGTGGCAGCCCTGGCATATGTCACTTTTCACTGGTGGATTTATTACGTTGTCAAACCTCACTCCACCTGTTGATCAGCAGGGATGGTAGGAAAACAAAAATCATCTGCTAAAGCCTTCAGTGTCTTTAGGAGCCAGAGATGAGTGAGCTCTCCTTGGTGGCACACGTGGTCAGTCCCCTCCACCCGGGGGACACACGGCCCTTGGCATGTCCTCACCCTGGCGTGGGCAGAGGAGCCGAGAGGGGCTGGACACGTGGCAGAGGAGATGAGCTTTGGGTCAAACCGGGTGTGCAGGGTCAGTCCTTCCCTTCCCTGGCTCCACCACAGCTCCTGCTGCTCTAGCACAGCCGGGAGAGCAGCGTGGGGAGAACTGGGCTCTCTGAAACGTTTGGGGGTTTGGTTTGGGTTTTGGAGTTTGGTTCTTTGGGTTCTTTTTTTTTGGTGTGAATCAGAGGCTTTGTTCTTTGCCCATTTATAAATGAAACAAATGCCATCTGTGCTGGAGGAGCTGCGGGGTGGCTTTGCTCTCCAGGCATCTTCCCCTCCTGTGTGCTCAGCCTCAGCAGCAGCTCTCAGCCCCAGTCCAGCTGTGACACAGGGTGGGACTGGAGCTTTCCCCGTGCTCCTGGCCCTTCCTGCCCCTGGATCTTGTCCCTGTTCCCCAGCTCCTGGCCCTTCCTGCCCCTGGTGAGGAGTGCCATGTCCAGCCATGCCGTGTCCAGCCATGCCATGTCTGGCTGTGCCGTGGGGCTGGGCTCAGGGTGCTGGGCAGTTCTGGGGCTCAGCACACCGCAGGCTGGGGTCACTGGGACTTGCTGAGTGTCCGGCAGCCCCTTGGGCAGGCGCTGGACTGGCCTGGGGCAGGATGGAAGGCCACGCTCCCATGGGCGGTCAGTGCCGGGAATCCTGAGCAGGGTTGTATTTTCATGCTGGATGGGAGCATTTAAGGTAACATTCGATTATTATTTTTCAACTCCTCGGTAACCATGGAGACCAGGAGCTTCCCAAAGCAAAGCAGGAGCTCTCAAGGTGCGGCTGGAACTCGCTCAGACGTTCCTGCCTCTTTTGGCCCCTTGTCAAATCCTTTTGCTTTCGGGAAACGGGAACAAAGAACCAGAGCGGCATATGCAGAATGTTACACTCAAATTAAAATTCAGTGGGATAAACTGAGTGGATCTGCATTTGCAAACCAAGGATAACTCTCAGAAGCCCCTCTCCCCCGGCCCCTGCCCTGAGCATGGATGGTGTGTGCCAAGAGAATCAGCAGGTACAGCAGATCTCCTCTTCTTTATAAAACAAAAGCAAGAGGACCTGTACCTGCAGATGACAGAAACTGAGGAGGTGGAAAAGTGTGATGGAAAATATCTCATTAGTCATGTATATTTGAATCTGTGAACTGTTGGATAGCAATAGAAAAGTTTCCATCATCTGCCTCCCCGTGATTAATTGTTCCCAGTGTGACAGGATCGCAGCGTGCCAGGTCCCGTTTGATCAATGCCGTGGAGCCTGACTTTGTTTTGCATTCCTGCATCTTGAGCTCATTATTTTGCTAAACGTACACATGGTCCTGCTTTAGTTTTCCTGATGATCAACAACTTTGTTGTCATCCTTGGTTCCTCACACTCATGTTCAGAGAGGGGAATTTATTCCTCAGCATTTGCTTGTGAAACAGCAATGAAACCTTCCCTTCAGGAGAGCCCCCGGAGGATTCCTGCTCCTGGTCCTTGGCTTAACTTGTCCAGCAGCTGCCTCGCTCCTCAGGCTGGGAATGCCCAGCACCTCTCCCTGTACCAGCAGGAAACGGGGAACCTGCAGCAGAGTGTGATTTACTGAATCAAACCCCAGGAACGTGCAGCTCTGACTTGTGCGTGCCAGGATTGTTTACAGCTCCTTGTGTGTGACAGAGATCCGAATCCAGCGGGGAGGGAGAAGGGACCGAGCCCTGAGTGCGAAGATGTGCTGGGGAGATGCGTTTGTGGCAAGGAAAATTCATTGATTTGCGGTGCAGTGAGTTGCCACATGTCAGGAGACACGAGTAACGAATATGGATGAATTTTAATAGGATTTTTAAAATTATCTGGAAATGATCCTGAGTCCCACTGCAGTTCTGTGAGATTTCAGCCCACACAATCATCATCTTGTTCAGAGAATTGTTATACACAAAGTGTGAGTAGCTATGGGGGAATTGTTTTATTTTCTCTGTATTATACAGAAGACTGAATTTAATGACAGGAGAGGAAATGTCAGAACTAAATAAATGACTAATTCCTTGCAGCAGTGGAGCTGGTGCCATAAAACACAAGTTAATAAATGACAACTGTTTAGACAGGCTTGAGCCACCCTTGCTCTTACGAGCATTTTAATGGCAGAGGGGAGGGTGAGGGCTTTTCTGTGAAGCCACGGAGCCAGGGCAGGGCCTGGAATGAGGCTGAGAGCCCTGGCAGTGCCTGGAATGAGGCTGGGATGCTGCACAGGGCATAGGCAGCCTCAGGTGAGGGCTGGGCAGCCCCACAGACAGAGGTGCTGCCCACTCCCTCTTCTCCCTGGGGAGCTCTGCCTCACTTCAGACCAAAAAACACCTTTTTTTTCCTCTCCTTAAACAGTCAGTGTGCAGATGTGGCAGGGGAGCAGGCTCAGGCTCAGATGTGTCAACATCAAAATGTGTAGAGGGATCATGCAGCAACAGGCTGTTTAGAAATCCAGAAGGCGAGTTGGGAAGGAGATTTAATAAGGAAGGAAATGATCTGTGTTTTGTTTTCCCGGAGCAGCTGCTGTTTATGAAGTTGAGCACAGTGTGACATCACGGAGGTAAAAGGGCAGAGGAAGGAGAGTGCAGAGACAGTAGGAGCTTGTATCGGGACATTATTTTGGGATGTCTTGTTTGGTGGAAGACAGTCCCATAATAGAAGATCTGTAATTAGTTTAAGATCTATGCTCTTAGGAAGGTATTTTTTCCCCAAAAGAGCCAATGTGCAGCTTGATTTCAGTACTAAAATGACTTATTAGAGACTCCTTAATATTTGTTAAAATTGGCAGTGGAGTCAGAGAGGCTCTTTGTAGTTCTGGTGTCTCCTTCAATGAACTTGGAATCATCTGTTAGCAGCAAACAAGTGAACAGCTGTAATTACGCTATAAATATAATGCTGAGAGGATTAAGGCAGGCCAGGAGGTGGCTGAGCAGTGGGGTGGCTCAGGGCAGAGTGAATCTGCCCAGAGCGGCAGCCACGACCACGGCTCAGGGGCAGCACTGACCCCGTGTGCAGGGAGGGACAAATCAATTCAGGGGTTGATTTACGGAGCTATTGAGGGCTGCCCTGGAGCTGCAGGGAGCAGCAGTCTGACTTTCCATGGCAGTGACAGGGCAGCGGTGTCCCTCGGGCTGCTGGCAGGGACATCCTTGCTCCAGAGACTGGCTCACTGTTAATGAGCTAGGGGAGCCTGGACACCCCCAGTGTCCCTCCAGTGGCCTGGGTCACCCCCAGTGTCCTGCCAGGACCACCAGACCTTCAGCCCCCCAGATCTCAGGTCTTTCCCACCTCATTCTTTGCCTTCCTGCTCCTCCTTCACCCGACGCTGCCTTTTCCCCGTAGGATCTGGGCTGGAGCCCTGCCCGTGGCCGGGTGCAGGTGCCCCCTCCTCCTCCTCCCGTATCCCTGCACTCCCACCCTCGCTCTGTGCCAGGATTTGTCACAACAAACTGCACGTGCAGATGTGGAAAAGTAGCAAAAGAACGAATAAAATGTGTCCCCAGCGTAAATTTATGAGCGAGGAATGGGCTAGGATCGTTCCCACACAAGGGTTATTTTCCATTTGCCTTTTTAATTTGAGATATTCAGAGCAGTTTGAGAGTTTTGATGTGTAATAAAACCCTGACCTGTTTTCTGCCAAATTGCAATTGTACAGCCTTGGCTTAGCAATCTATTGCCAGCTGGAACTGGGGCAAAGTAAATCCACATACATTATATAACTTGAATTGATTTATACACGGAGAAAGGGATATATCTTAAGCCTTTTAAATGAGGGATAAGTGCAATACTGGGAATTTGTTAATATTATCTCACGCTGAGTTTTAAAATGCATTTCCAGGTGCAGCATTGAAGATGAGGCTGTTGAAATGATGGGCTCGTTGGCTTCCCTGGCACCGGGAGCTGTCACTGCAGGGGTGGCACTGAGGGTGCGCCGGGGTGGGGATTGCTGGGGTGGGGATGTTGTGAGGAGCTTGGTGGAGGTGCCTGCCTGGATGGACAGGGAGAGCTCCTGAGGAGCGTGGTGGAGGTGCCTGGATGGACAGGGAGAGCTCCTGAGGAGCGTGGTGGAGGTGCCTGGATGGACAGGGAGAGCTCCTGAGGAGTGTGGTGGAGGTGCCTGGATGGACAGGGAGAGCTCCTGAGGAGCGTGGTGGAGGTGCCTGGATGGACAGGGAGCGCTCCTCCTCACAGCCCGAAAAGCAGGGAGATCAATGATTTGTCAGAGTGAACAGAAATAATCCTGGTTTAAAGCCCAGGCTCCCCTCTAAAGTTCATTAAAGTCAGTGAAGAGCTCCAGAAACAGCTCCTTCTGGCAGTTATTGACCAATCTGGAGAGAACCATCCCAAACTTCTTATTTTAGCAGGAGAAAATTCATTGATTGACATTTTAAAGCATATTGACTATTCTGGGGGGGCTAGAGGCTAATATTTTGAAATGTCTCAGTTGTGCAGGATTTTTTATGTCATCGTTCCAGTGTCAGAGCCCAGGGCAGAGAACAGAGAGACCAAAGCTGTGATCTTAGGGACTCCTATGTGCACTAATATATAATATGTAATGTATAATATGTAATGTATAATATATAATATAATATGTAATATGTGCATAACTTCATGCTGCTGGAGTGGCTGGGGGGCAAGGTGCAGTGGGGTGAGCCCTGCAGTGGGAAATGCAGCCCAGGGATCTTGCAGCAATGAGTACAAGGCAAATTAAAAATAAATCGATTAAAAATAGGCTGTACAGCAAGAACCCTGGCACTGGAGACGCTGTCAGCCGTCAGTGCCCATGGAGGCACAGGTGCCCTGGCAGGGAGGGAGGGGAGCAGCACTGCTCGCTGCTGCTGCCCGAACCGCAGCCCCAGAGGCTGGGAATTGTTTCCGCATGAGGGCACGGGGCTGCTTGGGGAGGGGCCGGTGGCACAACCCCCTCTCTCTCTAGCTGCCAGGGGTCACTTGTCAGGCACAGGACAAAGGCCAAAGAGGGGCCTTTTCAGACTGTTTTATTCTCTTTTCAGTGGGTTTTTTAATGCTGCCATTGTTGGAGGTTGTGACATGGTCTGACTGAATCGGAGTGTTGAGGTTTGTGCTGCCCTTGTTCCCCCCAGGAGAGCAGGGAACAATTCCTGCCCAATGCCCCATCCAGCCCTGCCTCTGGCAGTGGGAAGCCATTCCCTGTGTCCTGGCCCTCAGCTCCTGGTGTTCCTCCCTAGGTTCCTGCTGTCCTTTCCCAGCTCCTGCTGTCCTTTCCCAGGTTCCTGCTGTCCTTTCCCAGGTTCCTGCTGTCCTTTCCCAGGTTCCCGCTGTCCTTTCCCAGGTCCCACTGCTGAGGAGCTGTTGGAAGGACGAGGGTGGCATCCTTGTGGCAGTTCAGAGCTCCTGGAAGGAGCCACAGAAGGGATGACCCCGAGGTTCCCCGGGGCTGTGTGAGGTCCCTGTTTGGAGTGAAATTCCCTGGGATCCGTTTTAACTCCCCTGAGCTGGTTTTGGAAGGACAGAGCCGTGGCACCAAGTGCTGCTCCTTACCTTGACAGCTCTACACCACTGAGGATTATAATGTATCAGCGCAGAAAGACACAACACTGAATATTAATGGTCTCCATTTGAACGTCGCTTATTACATCCAGAATTTAAGGTCAATGTAATTACCTTGGCTGCTAATTTAATTAGCATTCATTTAGAAGAAAACATCCTTTGGCATTTGACAGCGTTTAAACTTTATGTTGCTTGTTCAGAAATAATTCCCGAGAGAAAAAAGTCACTTAGGGAATGTCTGAAAAATCCCAAACTATTTGGAAATTAAACTGTTGCTTCAATTTCCTTCCCATGTGTCTGCTCACACAAAAACAAGCCTTGGGGTTTTAGAATCCTCGATTTGCATGAAGATGTGTATCAGATAATAGTAATAATAATATTCACTGAATATATTGGTATCCGTTGCCAGCAGCATCAGGTTCTCTGGAGAGGAGAAATCAGTGATTTCTGTGCTTCTTTGGGGCTTTTTGGATGTTCTGAACGACTGCTGCTGGTTGATGGTGATGGTGACTGTTGGTGTGACACGTGGGATATTTTGACTTCAGTGCTTTTGGTGATTTTTGCAGCCTGGAAAACTCGATGGCAGCTCCCAGCACCTGCTGGAGTGGCACAGGCTGGTGCCCAGGTAAAAACCCGTGAAAAATCCTGACACACATTTAGAAAACTTGACATTCTTGCTATCTATGATGAAATTATCCAGCAGAGATTATCACAGCCTCAGCAGGGTGGTTGTCCTCCATTCTTGCTTTAAATTCAAACTCCAAGATAATTTATCAAAAGACTATTTTTAGAGATTATACCCCTATAAAAATCTTTAAAACTGTCTTTTTTCCCCCAAGCCTTCAGGCTCTCTGCCTGTCCTTTTCCTGGCAGCATGATCACAAAGCTCTGGAGCCCTTACAAAAGATAACATGCTCTTGATGAGGTTTAAAGATAGCTTATTGCAGATTAATTTAAATGAACCAAGAATAAACGGGCTCTGAGGAAAGCCTTTTACTGAACTAACAATTCCTGCGTTTTTGCAGCAATTAACTTAGAAGTGGAGTAATTGAAGTGGTGAATTCCTGTGTTCAGGGAAGGGCTTGGAAAAAGGACCATCAGCCTTTTATCTTTTGAATGAGGATTTTATAAACCCGTTTACCTTCAAAAAATAACACCAATTTAGGGAAATTCCAGTTGTGATCTCGTTTGTCATTTGAGGGGCATTGCAAACCACGCTGATTTTTGAGGGAGGACAGGTGAGTTCAGACATTATTCTGTGCTCCCCGACACCAAGGGAAGGGGGTGAGAGGTGGGGTAACAGGAATGGGGATCCTGGAAATGTTTTCCAGGGCAGAGCTGCTGCAGAAGGAGCTCCCTTCCCAGGGCTGATCTTCCCTCACCTGGTGATTATTTTCAATTATTTCCTGGTGTCTGTGGCTGTGAGGTACCACTGAGGGGGCTGAGGGAAAAGGGAGAGCTGCCTCACTGTTTTCTGTTGTAGGTTCTGTACCCCAAGAGGAGGGGTTTGCATTCACAAATCCAAGACAATATAACATTTCTCCTATGTAAACATTATGTATTGTAATTAATTCTAGAAACACTTCATTATTTTAATTTTTTTTTTTATCATTCAGAAGACTTTTCCCCAAACCCTTGCTGGCCTGGCTGGCCGGCAGTGCGGGCAGGGATTGCCATCTGCTGGCAGCCAGCCCTGCCTGGAGCTTCCAGGGGACATTGCCACTCCTCAGTCCCGGAGGAGCTGAGTGACCCCGGCACGTCCCTCTCAGCCGGGCAGTGACAGAGGCCACGAGTCCTTGTGCACTCCCAGCCCAGTGACCAGGGACAGAGCTGGGGGTCAGCGACACCCCCTGACAGTGGGAAGGGCCGGACAGGGCTCGGAGCAGCCTGCTCTGGGAAGGGGTCCCTGCTCTGGGAAGGGGTCCCTGCTCTGGGAAGGGGTCCCTGCTCTGGGATGGGGTCCCTGCTCTGGGATGGGGTCCCTGCTCTGGGAAGGGGTCCCTGCTCTGGGATGGGGTCCCTGCTCTGGGGAAGGGGTCCCAGCTCTGGGGAAGGGGTCCTTGCTCTGGGAAAGGGGTCCCTGGTCTATAGAAGGGGTCCCTGCTCTGGGATGGGGTCCCTGCCCGGAGAAGGGGTCCCTGCTCTGGGGAAGGGGTCCCTGCTCTGGGAAGGGGTCCCTGCTCTGGGATGGGGTCCCTGCTCTGGGATGGGGTCCCTGGTCTATAGAAGGGGTCCCTGCCTATGCCAGATGGGCTTTGAGGTCCCTTCCAAGCCAAACCAAGAAGTGGCTCCCAAAAGCCAAACCCAGCCAGTTCTGGGAGCTCAGTTTGGGGCAGAGCACAGTGAAGAACCTGCAGGAATGAGAAGGGCGGGGAGAATCAATGGCAGAGAAGCAGCCGAGTCTCATTTCTGCCTGTGAACACTGCTCTCAGTCACCCGGTGATCTGCCCAGCAGCCAGGCTGCCCGTGCCCGTCACCTTGGGGCATCCCTGGCAATGCCAGAGGGACCTCAGCCCGAGGAGGGGGCTCAGGTGCCTCATTTCCTGGAGCTGTTGTAGGATTAACGTGAGCAGGGTCAAAGGCACCCCAGAGCGGGGAAACTCCTCTTCCAAAGCCCCAGAACAGCCTTTCCCGAGGGAAGTTTCAAACCCAGCAGGTTAATTTTAGAATCCCCCAGCCACAGCTTTCTGAGTGCTCAGAGCTGCAGGGGCTCTGCCAGGGGCGCAGCAGAACCTCCTGTTCCTGCGAACGGGAATGTGCTCCGGCTGTCACAAGAGGGAACTGCAGCACCAGTTTGGAGCTGCTGCTCCCCACACACCTTCCCTCCAAGGACTCAGCCTTATCTGCCTCCTCAAACCCTGTTCTTACAAATAAGATTCTCTTTTAATTCGTGCGTGAAATTGTCCATTTTTATTGCTTTTGAGAACTTTATTTCTGGTCAGGGAAAAGTTGGGAATATCTTCGTGGCTTTTCAAGGCTTGCAATGTTTTTCTGAAATAAGTGATTTGTCATGGTAATTTTAAAAGTGTATTTTTCCAAGCAGGGGGGGTTCATTTAAAAAGGGATCTATGAGCTACAGGAAAAGCAAGGACAGGGATCCCTCTCGTGTTCTCCCTCGGGCAAATGGACTGCAAAAGGAGGGAACATCTCCGTGGAGGTGCGGAATCAGAGAGCCTGAGGCCAGAAGCCCCTGGGAAAGGGAGGAGAAGGTGACCTGGGTGCAAAACGGGTGGGAGTGAGGCAGCCCCTCCAGGAGCTGGCAGCGGGATCCCCGGGATCCAGCTGGCATTCCCGGGGTGAGTCTGGCGTGGGTGGAACTCCCTGTCACTCACAGGAGCTGCTGGGACACATTGGGGGTCCCTGCAAGGCTCCAGCCCCTTATAGCCCCTTCCAGCCCTGCAGAACCCGGGGGTGCCTCTGGTGAAGGAGGTGCCAGGGGATGGAGCCGTGCCCGGTACCTCTCCAGAGGAATTCGCTGCCCCTCAGCTGCCAGGGGATGGAGCTGTGCAAGGGCAAACCCCTCCTTGTTACGGGTGCTGCTCTGAGACCCCACTGGAGCTGATCCAGGAGGGGAACAGCTCCTGGTGCCCTTTCCCCATCACGGCTCCTGGTGCTGTTTCCCCCTCATATTTCATATTTGCAGCCGGTCCGTGCAGGTATCTCAGCGTTCAGCTGAGTGATGCTTCCCCCTGCCAGCAGGAATGATGTGTAGACCCCAAGCCCCGGGAAGCAGCATGTGGAATTAATTATTTAGTAGCTTAATACATGGATTTTTTCAGGCCCTCGGCTGCACAGTTATGAAATAAATCAGCCTTTATTTTCGTGATGTGGATGTGAGTGGAAGTAATGTCTAGCAATTTGTGAGGGAGCTTTCAAACGCTAAGATTGGTGTGACTAATAAAATGCATTTCATTAGACAAATTTTCCACACATAAACCTATTTCGTGAATGCAATAATCTGATATTCTCATATGTCAGACTGCAGGTCACAGGAGAGAATGGTAAAGTCATAAAATAATTCATGGCATATAAACTCGGCTTTTGATTGCTAGTAAATCACGGTTTCTTCTTAAAGGAAAAAGATCAATTGAAAGAAATGTGATTTAAAAATTAATACCAGTATTACAGAGCTATAAAGATTTTATTACTTGGAGCAATCCTTTTGTGAGGATGAGTGTGTCTGTCCTTCTGATCTCCTCCAAAGCAGTGTGGGCTGCAGTTATTTATGGGGATCATATAGGATCTGTGAAACCCAGCGTTTCTTTGCCAGCCTGTTGTGTGTGCGTGCAGACTCCCAGAGGTCCCAGGTACAGTAGCAAAGCAGAAATGTGACATTCCATTATTTCTGTCTGGGTACTGGTGATGAAGATGGGGATGTGCTCTAAACACGTTGGGTATTTTTACACCAAAATGGCCAATTTGCTGTGCAGAGTGCAGGAGGCCAGTGAGGTTCTGACAGTTCCTGCCCAAACACTGGGCACTGAAAGGATTTTCCCCTTGAAATCGCTCCTCTTACAGAAAGCCCTGCAGCCCTGCTGCCCTGCTCTGTTCCTCCTCCTGACTCTGGCCCTCATTCCCTGAAAGCACTGTGGGCATTGAAAGCATTGGAAGGGTTCCCAGCTTCGAGCATTAATGGGGATGAAGCCCCAGGGCTGCCCCAGAGGCTGCCCTGAGCCCGGTCTGTCTGAGCACTCGGGGAGCTGCAGGCTGAAGGGAATCACTGCCGAGCCCAACTGCCCATCCCAGTGCAACCCTGGTGTTGGGTGTCTCAGTGTCCCGGCTCACACACAGAGGGGAAAGCACAGAAAGAGATCACGTACTGGAGACACAAATAGAAGTGAGGAATTGTTGTTCTCCTGTGTTGTTCTGCAGCAGCAGAGCAGCAGATGCGCTTTGCCACGCATCACTCTGAGCGTTTTCTTAAGCCTTGTGTCCTGTCCTTGTTTTTATCTTTTGAAACCGTCCCTCTGCCTTTTTCCTGGCTGTCGGACTGAGCTCTATTGTAGAATTGGTGTCTGCAGTCCATTCCTCGGTCCCCAACAGAAGATGTGTTGTTGACAATGATGTCTGTGTTGTCACTCCATTCTTCGCTGCAGTCACGGCTTCTCTCTCCTCTCAGCCCAGCCTGGGACGTGCAGGACGTCACTCCCTGGGGGAGCAGTTCCCCACCCTCGGGTGAGCAGCCGTGGCTCGCTGCCCTTGCTCGTGGCAACTGGGCCTGGAAAGGTCCCAGCCCTGAAGGTCAGATGCCCTTGTCAGGAATACAGGAATACATGATTCCTGCTGGAAATTATTTCCATGAGATCAGATGGGTATATCTGTGTATAATTAGCAGAACCGAACCAGATAGGATTCTTACAGCAACAGCTGTGCAGCCAGCAGAGTTATTGTATCAGAGGGGTTTTTTTTCCAATAAGAATTTACACAGAGTCGTATTTCTTTTTACAACAAACTGGATCTTATCCCGAAAGGATTTGCTTTATAGCAACGCCAGACAAAGGAAGTAAAGCTCATGGTTTATTCTCGTGTCTCGCTGTGATAGGCTGAACTGTGCATGCACAATGAAGTGTTACACAGCCCTGGGTTTTATCTGAAGAAATGAAATCCCCTCCGTTTGGGGGTGCCTGGGTGTCCTGGGTTAGGGACAATTTAGGAGAATGAGATATTCTGGCATTTAGGGCTGTCCCTCCCAGCTGTGCTGCAGGTGTGATGTTGGAAATGGTCCTGCCCCTGCCCAGGGATCCCTGCGGAGCAGCCCTTCCTTGGGACTGAACTTCTCCTGCAGCTACGAGGAGCTGGGGTGCTTGGCAGAGAGCTGATGGCTGCAGGAGTTCCTGCACAGGGATCCTGCAATGGCTGCAGGAATTCCTGCACAGGGATCCTGGAATGGCTGCAGGAATAGATCCTGGAATGGCTGCAGGAATTCCTGCACAGGGATCCTGGAATGGCTGCAGGAATTCCTGCACAGGGATCCTGCGATGGCTGCAGGAATTCCTGCACAGGGATCCTGCGATGGCTGCAGGAATACCTGCAAAGGGATCCTGGAATGGCTGCAGGAATTCCTGCACAGGGATCCTGCGATGGCTGCAGGAATTCCTGCACAGGGATCCTGCGATGGCTGCAGGAATACCTGCAAAGGGATCCTGGAATGGCTGCAGGAATTCCTGCACAGGGATCCTGCGATGGCTGCAGGAATTCCTGCACAGGGATCCTGCGATGGCTGCAGGAATACCTGCAAAGGGATCCTGGAATGGCTGCAGGAATTCCTGCACAGGGATCCTGCGATGGCTGCAGGAATTCCTGCACAGGGATCCTGCGATGGCTGCAGGAATACCTGCAAAGGGATCCTGGAATGGCTGCAGGAATTCCTGCACAGGGATCCTGCGATGGCTGCAGGAATTCCTGCACAGGGATCCTGCGATGGCTGCAGGAATACCTGCAAAGGGATCCTGGAATGGCTGCAGGAATTCCTGCACAGGGATCCTGCGATGGCTGCAGGAATTCCTGCACAGGGATCCTGCGATGGCTGCAGGAATACCTGCAAAGGGATCCTGGAATGGCTGCAGGAATTCCTGCACAGGGATCCTGCGATGGCTGCAGGAATTCCTGCACAGGGATCCTGCGATGGCTGCAGGAATACCTGCAAAGGGATCCTGGAATGGCTGCAGGAATTCCTGCACAGGGATCCTGCGATGGCTGCAGGAATTCCTGCACAGGGATCCTGGAATGGCTGCAGGAATACCTGCACAGGGATCCTGGAATGGCTGCAGGAATTCCTGCACAGGGATCCTGGGCAGGGCTTGGCTGGACTCTTCCTGGGAGAGGGCTGAGAGAAGGCGGGGGCTCAGAACCCCCCAGATCCCCGAGTGCTGGAGATCCAGGGCTGGTCAGGAGTATTGGCTGAACCCGCCATGGGGCACTGTGACTATGAGGAGACCATAAAGCAATTTTCACCTTTGTTTCCCCCCTCTTCAGTCAGATCTCTCTGGAATAGAGGTGCAGCTGGAGGAACAGGCAGAGGTAACCTTGACCCCTGAATTCCTGCCTTTTTAGACAATTGGGAGTTTATAGCCAACCCCTGGCACCAGTGAGCCAGGCAGCTGCAGCACATTCCAAATATTGCTCTATTTAAAGTGTCCCGGGGCTCCCGGGGCAGCTGCAGAGGCAAAGCCTAACCTGCCCTTAACCTGGGAGAGGGGGAATGGCAGAACCAGGTAAGAGGCACAATTAAATGTGGGTGTAACGATACCCCAAAATTAACAGAGCTGAGCAGGGCAGTGGGAATGCACTCCACTCGTGCATTCTTGTCTGACACACTGTATATCCCTCACTGTTCAGTACGAAAGGGTAATCACTTTAAATGCTAATTCTATTAACAGCTTGGGTTCCTCCTGTATGTCTGAATCCTACCAGTTTTGTTTTCTTTATTTTTTGTAGTTTTTATTCCAAGTTGGCTGACGCAATAGAACAGTGTGTAAAATGAGTTATGTTTGACAGCATTTTCATTATATCTGTGTAGCTGAGCTTCAAGTGCAGTGCCAAGCGAACACAGAATAATTTAGATTTTAACCCCACGAAGCTCAAGTGGCAGAGCACCATGAAATTTTAATAATGACCTTTCCATTGCAAGCACACTTCACTCTATGCAAGGAGAAAAGGCAGTTCATAAAAATGCATTTTATATCTATTGTCATTTTGGATTTATTTCACTGGAATTTACGGCTGTAACTGTGGTGAGTGCTGTGTGCACAGTTACCCAGCTAACACTTATAAAGGGAGCTTTTTAATACATGTTCATAGCTGTGTTCTGAGTTTTTAAAGATTATCTCCCGGTTTTTTTGCATAATTGACTCTGGTATCTAAGGAGAGTGAGTTTCTGCTAAGGTACAGCAGGATACTGAGCACTGTTTATTTGAGTTTTCATTGATAGCCCCAGAGATGTCCCTGGTACTGGTTTAAACTGGAGCTCCTGTAACAAACTTCCACGGTCAGGAGCCTCAGCAGCACCAGCAGAGCTCTGCCAGCTCCTCTGAGCAGCCCTGCAGGACCCAGCCCTGGGTTTGTGACGAGACCTTTGGGGAAATGCAGGGAAGGGATCCCCAGCAGCCTCCGCTGGCAGTGTCACAGCAGTGACAGCCTCTGGATGAGCAGGTGAGGGGCTCCCCCGGGGCAGAAGGACCCCAGTTTCAGGGCAGGATATTTTTGCTGTGTAGCTGTCCATGTGTTCGATGTTTTCGTGGCAGCTCTGCTCTCTCTGAGCTCTCGCCGTGGCACACACGCTGTGCAGGTCACGGTGAGACAGCTTTGCTGTGCAGAGCTGCAGAAGAGCACTGTGACAATCCTTACATCATTCAGCATCCCTGCGAGCCTGCCTGCTTGATCTAAACTCTGCAAGGTGTTGTGAATAGTTTTACATAATTCATTAATCCCTTCAAAAACCTGTACTTCTATTAGCTGGGTAAAGATGTGCTGGAAGAGGTTGTGATGTATTGGTAAGTAACAGGATCTCAGAGGTTGATATTGTGCTTTCTGGCAAGAGTGTGCTGCTTGCTGGAAACCCATAGAGGGGTCTCCAAAATGCTGCTGTTGTGTGGAGGTGTGTCCATGGAAAGCCAGTCCTGCTTCCCGTGTGCTCAACAGAGCCCTGGCCGTCACTGAGCCCGTTCCAGGGCAATGTGGCTGTTCCAGGAGTGCCTCAGCCACTCTGGGACACCCACACTGCAAACTCAGGGGATTTCCTGCTGGACAGGAGGGGACACCTTTGTCGTGGGCAATTACCCCAGCCTGGGCTACCCCACAGCGCCGTGGGGGCAGGATAGGAGAGGGCTGTGGTGGGCAGGGATGAGCTGGGGATCCCGGTGTGCAGCCCCTGGCAGCCTCCCTCGGGCTGTGGGGTCTGTCCAGTGTCCCCTCACTGCAGCCCCTGGCAGCCTCCCTCGGGCTGTGGGGTCTGTCCAGTGTCCCCTCACTGCAGCCCCAGGCACCCAGACCTGCACTGTTAAATAATCGCTGGTTTTGGTTTCCTGTTGCCAGCCCGGTGCTGGTGCTGCAGGTGTCAGGGCTCAGATCCGGGCTCTGCTGTCGATAAATCCAGTGAGGATGTTCCCCTGTGGAGCTCAGGGACAGCCCTGTGCCCATCTCCTCCCTGTCCCCGCTGCTCTGGGAAGTGCCCAAAGGCCAAAGGGCCTTGCCCTGCTCTGATGGGGATCCTGCTGGGCTCTGGATTCTCACTGCAGGGCCCCAGGACACAGTGACCCCGTGCTGGAAAGAGCCATCCCAGATGGTGGGGCCTGAGCTCCTGGGGGTCCCTGTGCTCTTTGACAGTCCTGGGTTAGTTGGCATTCATCTGGCCAGTTCCCTGCCTGTGACCTGTCCCTGTGGGATTCATCTGGCTGGTTCCCTGCCTGTGACCTGTCCCTCTGTTCCATGACTGTCCTGGTTTGGTGGCATTCATTTGGCCAGTTCCCTGTCCGTGACCTGTCCCTCTGTTCCGTGACTGTCCTGGTTTGGTGGCATTCATTTGGCCAGTTCCCTGTCCGTGACCTGTCCCTCTGTTCCGTGCCAGCCTGGGCCCCGCTGTCCCGCCTGGCTGTCCCTGTGCTGCTGGCACTCGGCTGGATCCTGGGCTGTGCCCTCATGGTCTACATCGTGTTCTCCTGAAGGGATGGCAGCGCCACACGCCAGCCTGCAGTAAGTGAGCCAGTGCCACGCGCCCCTGCCCTGCTTTTAAATGGAATTTTCCACACTGCCACCCTTTTAAACGGAATTTTCTGTGTCTTACAGGTCAGAAGAACCCACAATGGTGTTGATTAGAAGAACATGGAAGTTCAATTGACATGTCTAATGGCTAAAATAAGTATAAAATGAGTTGTTTTTAATATCAACGATGTACCTGCTGTGCACGCTTTTTATCCATGGCATTAGGGAGACTCACCAAACCAATTTCCCTGTTCTCAGATGAGTTGCAGTTGAGGGAGTGGTTTTTGGAATCCTGTGGTAGGTCAGACACCTGCCTGCTTGCTGAACAGCAAACTTTAAAACAGCTGCTACCAGCTAAGGAACTTCAAGCTTGCTGGAAACAGGCAAGGGTTAATTTCTCATGGGGCCTGGGCAAGTATTTTTAGCCTTAATATGGGGAAAATCTCTCGGAATCTATTGTTATGAAACAGAAATATGTCCTTCGGAAAGGAAACCTCAGGCTCCTGCAGGGCTGGGGGGCTGTGCAGCTGAGTGTGTCTGCACCTCAGGCTCACTGGGGCCCTGAGTGCCTTCTACTGGGGGGCTGCCTTTTTTAATTATAATTGGAGGCAATTACATTCCCCCAGTCAATAATGAGCCTTGTGAACTTGCAGTGACTTCGCCATTTACATCACAACTGAGCGTCAGATCACTGCGTTTCCACAGACAGCTCTGGGCTTTTGAGCGTGAAGATTTTTATACTGAAGAACTGCAGTTCTCAGAAGATGAAATCATTAATAATTCAGTCCCCAGTTAAAGCAGAGAATTGATTGTGAGAGGCATGTCTGGAAGATCCCAGCAAGATGTGTGTTTAAGGGAATGTGAAAAAAATCTTAATGACCCCTGGTGGGGGTAAATGGAGGAAGGAACTATTTTTTTGACTGGGGCTCACACAATTTGTATAATTTTGAGCATGTGAGGAAGGCACATCAGTCAGACATCCTGTCTCCATCTGTGGGCACTGTCTGCTGAGCTTTAGGAATGGAAACACAAATAGATTTGACCGTAGCGCAGCCATGAACATTCCTGCGGCCGTCAGCAGCAGCACTGAACTCCAGCTTTCCTCACCTGGGGGCGAGCTGAGGACAGAGGGGGATCCGGTCTCATAAGGTTTCCTGGAAGAGAAGGGCTACACCCTGGAGATCCTGGTCCCTGCAGGCTGCTGTGTCACCTGAGCAGGTGGGAACATCCCCTTTGTCCCTCCCTCCCTCCCTGCCGGGGCTGGCGCAGCTCGGAGCCCACCCTGAGCAGCCCCTCAGGGTTTCACCCTCAGGACCAATTCCTCGGTCCTGAGCCCCCCCAGACCGACCCAGCTGTGCCAGACACGGGGCCAGCAGCGACTCCACAGGGACCGTGTCCGTGTTTTTACATCCCAGCTCATTTCCCAGGCACAGAGGGAACAGTGCTGAAAGATCCGCCGGCCCAAGCAGCTCTTTGGGTGTCTTACAGCGCTGGAAATCGAATGTTTCCAATTAAAATGTTACAGAGCTAAAACATAAACACTGCAATCTGGTTTAGCTTTACCTGATTTTTGAGATCTGATTTGGCAGAGCAAACCAAAATAACTCTCTAGGCTGGCTTCAATATCGCCGAGCTGACTTGCTGTGTACAAAGGAGGAGTTTCTGCCAGTTTTGTGGGGTAATAAAGGGAGGATTATTCCAAGAAAATGTGCATCCCCCACGCTGCTGGAAGATCGCTGAGTACTCCACAGAGTGACCTTTTGTACCCACCTTCAGACAGCCCACTCGGGTGTCTGCTCGCGGTGCAGCTGCACAGCGTGAAGCTCCCCATACACGCAGGGGGTAAAAGGGGTCGCAAAAGGTTTGGGGTTTTTCATTCCTGAAAAACAACCTGAGTGTTGGGGAGCTGGGTTCTTTTCTCTCAGAGAGATGCTGGTGACTGAGGGGTAAAACCAAGCACATTCAGACTTCTTGCAAAATTGCCACACTATAAAAGCGAGGTGATAGCTGCAGTTTTTGTCACCGTGTCAGGCCACTACGGTGTTGTTACAGTGTGATGCCAAGCTTGTGAGCCAGAGTTTGGGGTGGGACAGGGATAACACCTGCCTGTGAGCCAGGGTTTGGGGTGGGACAGGGGTAACACCTGCCTGTGAGCCAGATTCTGTGTGGGACAGGATAACACCTGCCTGTGAGCCAGATTCTGTGTGGGACAGGGATAACACCTGCCTGTGAACCTGAGTTATTGTGGGACATTCCCAGTCCCCCACCAAGGACGGTGGCTCCAGGGTGTTTTGCCCACCCCCTGTGTCTCTCCTGCCCCAGAGGCTTTTTTTGTCCCTGTTCTGTGCAAAGCTTTGGGGAATGTTGGTTCCTGTGGGGAAGGCTGGTTCCTGTGTGGAATGCTGGTGCCTGTGGGGAATGTTGGTTCCTGTGGGGAAGGCTGGTTCCTGTGTGGAATGCTGGTGCCTGTGGGGAATGTTGGTTCCTGTGGGGAAGGCTGGTTCCTGTGTGGAATGCTGGTGCCTGTGGGGAATGTTGGTTCCTGTGGGGAAGGCTGGTTCCTGTGTGGAATGCTGGTTCCTGTGTGGAATGTGGTTCCTGTGTGAAAGCAGAGGAGCTCTGTGTGTCCCCTCCCTGAGAGGCTGTTCCTGTGCAAAGCCAGTGCTGGGAGTTGTGCGAGGGATTTGTTTGTTGGGTCTGTGTTTTCTGAGCTGCGGGGCTCAGGGGCAAGTGCAGACATTTATTTGCAGAGAATTTTTGGTTTGTACTTTTATACTTCCTATGAAGAACGCACACTGCATTTGGCTTGTAATTTCAGTTTATTATCAAAACGTTTTGATCAGATGACAAACTCCGAAAGCTAAAAGGACATAGGTTTTTAAATAGACCTATTGTAGCAGTCATCTGAGGTATCTGGTACTTGGTTTGGAAATGCCTTGGCTTTGGTAAACAAAGCAGTAAGTGTCTTTGCAATCTGCATGAGGATGTTGAATACAAATCACTGCAGATTTAAAGCCTTTTACCCTCTCACTCAAAGCTCCTTCAGACGCTTGCAGTCAGCTGTGTTTGCTGAGGGAGGGCTGACATCGACCAGACCACGATCAGAACAGGTTATGTGCAGGATCAGAGCCTGAGCTCCAGTGCTGGTGCCCTCCACTGGAGAACTCAGCTTTCGGCTTTGTTTTATTGCCCGACACCGTGCTTCACTCCAATTTCCCAGCTCTATGCAGCCACTGATAAAATACGTTACAATAGTTCAAGTCGAAAGTGTAGCTCAAGATTTAAATATAAAAACTATGATTTATACATTACTAGAAACTTTAAAAAAGAGCAACTTTAGAGAAAGCGAGAAAAAGCTTAGAAAACGGTGAAAGGGTCTTTGATCACAATCTTACAGATTATAGTACAGAAATTAATAAATTACCTACAATTTCAGTTGGGCTGGAAAGCTGTAAATAAACTGTTGTAAATAGGGACTTCAGGTAATACACGCTGGAGTAATTGGTGAGAAGTTACTGAAGTACAGCAGGTCTTTGGACTCCTCTTGTAGAAATGGTTTCAAGTAGAAATGAAAGCATTTGGCAGAACAGATTTCCCATAGCAGCAGAGGGTACCAAGTCTGACACCGGGACACAAACTGTCGTCTCTCTGTCACGCTGGCATGGCTAAAATGAGTGTGCTGAGTATTCCCTTCCTCCCCTGATCGGAAATCTGCATTCGCCAACCCCGGGGGGAGATCATGGGTTACACTTGGCCATTTTATAACGAACCCAAAAGCCGCTGCTGTGGGGCAGGTGCAGCCCCAGGTGCAGCCCCAGGTGGAACCCCGGGTGGAGCCCCGGGTGGAGTCCTCGTATTTCATGGCTGGCACTGCCAGGTGAGCCGGGTCCTGCAGGGCTCCCGGGGAGGAGCCCAGCGCTGCCTTCGTCCTTCCTCCGTGCTGTGGTGGGTCGTGATTGGGATTTGGTGTTTACCAAGAATTACAGTCCTGTCTCGAGCGCATTCCCCTCAGTTTCCTTCCCTCCTCCCCTTCTGAAATCCTCTGGAAAGGTCTCTTTTCCCGGGAAGCTCCTGGCGCTGTGAGGTTCGCAGCCCGTCACCAAACGCGGCACTTCTGCGCAGGGTCCATTTTGTCTGCGGTGGTGCAGGAGAAGGCCTCTGCAAACTCCGGGGAGTTCTGCAGGGATCCCAGGACCCTGTAAAACAAAGCAAAACGCTGTCATTGCTGCTGCCTCGGTCTGAAACAAACGTGACCCATATTTTGTAACTTGGTTTTTTGTGTCACCTCGCAGGGTGGGGAACGCCCTGTTGCTGAGCTCTGACTCTTGCTTCGCTTCACTTCAAGGACTGGCTGTGTTTTCTTCTCCAGCTCGTCCCGTATTTTTGGGATTGCAATAGGGCAAGACGAGCTGGAGAAGAAAACCCCGTGGCTGGCTCTCACAAGCCCGTTCTTTCACCTAGAACAGACTTCTTGCCTGTCAATAGTTTTCACTGAGGGTTTTTCAGCTCCGTTTTGCTGTCAAGTTCCTCGGTGAAGGGAAAACAAGACCCTGAGGTCAAGGGCTGTGGTGGTAACTCGTCAGTGGATGTTCATTTGCATTTTTACACCAACCAGGTTCTAACTGAGATCATGCTGCTCCTCAGGGCGTTCTGCACAGATTTTCCAGTGAATGAGTTTCCTGGCAGAAAGACTCGTACAAACAACGGCTTTCAGCGGAGCATGGGAAGTGAGAACGAGGCCGTTCCAGCTCAGGCTGATTTCGTGTGTGTAATTGTGAACATGTGTGGATAGATCTGCTGGGAGTCACTCGTTCCTTGGGGAATGGGAGCACACCTGTGCAGCCCATACCTGTGCAGGGAAACAGCCTCCAGTGTCAAACACAGACACTGATGGACACTGAGTGTGGCCCAGGAGTTCTTTAAAGAACCATTTCTTTGCATCATTCATGGTTATTCTGAGAATTACGTTCACCATTAGAACCAGGGCGTGCCCACAGCAGCTGAGGTGAAGTCCAGCAGTGACGCCTGCCACACTTCAGCTCTTCTGCAGGGCCAAAAGTGACTCCCTGGTGTGGGGAGCCAGCAGAGGAACAGGAGGTGGCACAGAGAAAGGGTGAGCAAAAAACTCGTGCATTGTGGTGACCCAGCTGTGCTTCACTGCTCCAGTGAACTAGAACTGCTAAAATGGGATGCTCTGCAATTAACAGTTTTTATGAGGAGCTGCCTGTCCTACTTGTGAGGAGAAACAGCCCGCAGTCAGTGTAGCAGGTGTGGAAAAGGTTCATCCCACTCCCCAAATAATCACCGAGAAAGGCCCGTGGGGAGCCGTGTGACACTCCTGCAGTGTGTTCCTGGGCATTAATCTTGTGGGCATGGCTCATGAAATGCTTTCTGTTCTAGAGCTCTTGGGGGGCCTCATGCTGTAGATGAGTTCCACTCCAAGAATGTTGTCTGTTTCTCATGAACACTTGTGTCATAAAGGGAAGTTCACAGCCTGTCCCAGCGAGGCACAGACAGCTCACCCCGATGTGATCTGTGCGGGGTACACACAGACACAGCTCGTTACAGAGATGCTGGGCTCGTGAACTTCAAAGGCCCTGTGCCTCATCCAAATCAGATGTGCTGAGGTTCTGAACAGCCTCTGGAGCCTCATTAGCACCGAGACCAGACAGGAATGATTGCAGGATCTGGTGCACAAAGCGCCTCTGGGAGAGATCCCAGATAGCACAACCCACCCGCAATGAGACCAGGCAAGAACAGTGAGGAACAGTCGCTGCTTTCACTAAATATTTGAGTGTGTGGGATAAACAAGGTTTGGTGAAAAGGCGTTGAAAGAAAGATCCTGGAATTAATGCAGGGGATTGTATCAGCAGAGAACTTGGCTATTGTGGACGCGGAGGCTGCAGTGACTCAGCCTTGCAGAGGCAGCAGATGCTGCGGTGGCTGCGCTGCACTGAGCTGGTGGCACTGGAGCAGCAGGTGCATCGGAGCACTTTGTCACACTGCTGGTGAACAGTGCTCTGACTGCAGAGAAAACAAGATCCTGCTCTGGCCCCAGGGCTGCCACCCTGAGCAGCCACGTTTCCTGCACGGCTGTGCTGACTTTGGGAAGGCTGGCTGAGCACACTGGACACAAAACTCACATTACTCCTGTCCCACAGCACACGGCTTTGCTGCAGTGAGGGGCAGTGACCTCCCGCTGGTTTTACCTGTGGAGGACAGAAGGCCACCTGTGCTGCTGGTGTCTAAAAACCCTCCCAGGAGCTGTTGTGGGAGCCAGGGGACTTGTGGCTGAGCCTGGATTCCAGACAGTCACTGGGGCTCTGCTGTGACCATCACAGCCGGGTGATGTGTGTCCTGTGAGGGAGACTGCTCAGAGCTGCTCCACAGCGTGCACAGANCAGTCAGTGGGACTCTGCTGTGACCGTCACTCAGTGACAGCCGGGTGATGTGTGTGTCCTGCGAGGGAGACTGCTCAGAGCTGCTCCACAGCGTGCACAGAACCGAGCTGGGTGGGACAACTCTGCCCCATCCTCACTCTGCCTGTGGAGCTTCCTGGGAAGGGCTGTGCCTATTCGTGCAGGACAGGGCAGTGCTGGGCTGGGAGGGAGAGGGACAGCCCAGCCCCTCTGTCCCCTCTGGGCAGCTCCAGGGTGTTGTGTCTGCAGGGATTGGGTCAAACCTGCCTGGGGCAGGGCATTGCAGCCCCTCTGTCCCCTCTGGGCAGCTCCAGGGTGTTGTGTCTGCAGGGATTGGGTCAAACCTGCCTGGGGCAGGGCATTGCAGCCCCTCTGTCCCCTCTGGGCAGCTCCAGGGTGCTGTGCCTGCAGGGGTTGGGTCAAACCTCCCCCGGGAAGGGCAGCCCAGCCCCGGGGCAGGGACACTACAGCTCCCCTGCACAAATCCGAGCTCCAGGGGTATCAGCCCCGGGCTGCCCTGAGCGCTGCTCCTGCGCTGACCTGAATTTGCCTGGGCTGTGCACGTCTGTCTTGATGGAGTTCACGGCGTACTCTGGTCTGTACGTCCCACACCAGACCTGCACGGGGAACAGAGGAAAGCGCCATTAGCCCTGGGAGTGCACAGGAACAGACCTGCTGTCATTTAACCATGAAACACCTAAGGTTCATGGGAATAAATTCCACATTAGAACTGAGAGGGAAAAATGTGTCTTTAGTTAAAAGAAGTACATCACTGACCTCAGACAAAGGGGCACAAGAAACCTCCTACCAGGCTTATGAGTGGCTGAATTAATTTCTTTAGGGAAGATAAAAATCTCCTAGCAAGACTTCATGTTCACTGCTTTGCAGTGAGCGCTGCTCAGCTCTGCCAGCTCTCCCTTCGCCCACGGCAGTCAGTCTGCTCTGACTCGCTGTTAAACTGGAACGCCAAGTGGTTTTCAAAGCCCTCAGGCAGGAGGTAAAGGATACCTGTGCGAAGTTCAGGAAAAACAGCTGCTTGTGGTTCATGTCGAGACCAGGAAGAAGCTTTTCTTTCCCGTGTTTTCTCACAAAGTTTTCATAAGCCTGCAGGATGAAGAGAGTGGAAATGTCACCACTTCCAGCCCGGGCAGTCCAAAGGAAACGGTGACAGGAGGAGCACGGATTCTTTTATATCATTGATCACTGCCTCCCTGGCCATCCATCCCACATCCATCCCACATCCATCCCACATCCACCCCACATCCACCCCACGTGTGCCACCTTCAAGCAGAGACAACGGGGCCATTTCCTAGGCCTGTGCTATCAATGATCTAATGCTGCATTATGAAAAGGGGATTTTTTCCCACTGTGGGTTTTTGGGGTTTGGTTTTTTAAAAGTGAATTGCAGAAGACTTTAAAGCCTTGCCATGGTAAACACAGCTGCTTTCACGTTCCTTACGGTGTCAGACGCTGTGCTGGTGGTGTGTCATGAGGAATGGTGGAGAAATGTTCTGCCTGAACTCAAAGCACTGCCCGAGCAAAGCCAACCAACTGCCCCAGGGCTGCTGAGCAGAGAGCGGGGCCATGGCAGAGGCTCTGGAAGTTTCTGTGGGCAGCAGCTGAGCGAGAGGCAGCGGTGCCACAGAAAGGGCAAGTGTCACGCTGGGATGTGTAAACACGAGGGGCTTATGTGGAACCCGTGAGGTAATCCTTGTGCTCCGCCTGGCACTGGACAGGCCTCAGCTGGAGCCGCTGTCCAGTTTTGGGCACTGCCCTTCAGGAAAGATGTGGACAACTGGAGAGAGTCCAGGAGAAAGCAGCAAGAATGAGCAGAGGTCTAGCAAACATGACCTATGAGGAAAGATCGAAAGAATTGGGTTTGTTTAGTCTAAAGGAGAGAAGTCTGGGCCTTGAAGCACGTAAGGCTTCAAATATGTGAAAGGTCACAGGAGAGAAAGGAGCGGATTGTGGCGTTTGCCCTGGCGGGAGCAGGGCTGTGGTGGCACCGGGAGGGTGCAGAAGGGGGTGATTCCACCTGCACAGAGAGGGAGTGGGATATTGACCTCTCAAGATCCTTTCCGGACCTTTTTTACTATTTATATGATGTCATAATAATTTTTAATACTTCTGACCTAATTTTTCTGGCGACTCCCATTCCTTTCAGAGCGCGTATCCCCTTTCATGGCTTTGTACTTCGCACAAATGTTCCTTCCAGTAACTGATGATCAGACTAATCTAATAAGCCTGATGCCTCTTTTAGGCCTGCAAATCATGCTTTAAGCTCTCATTAATAATTGTCTTTGCTCTCAAACGTCCATTTCCAGTGGGAACTCAGAGAAGCCCGAGTTGGCCCGTGCGCCCCAGAGGCTTTGTTGAGCAGTGGCAGCACTCAGTTGTTGAATATTTTGCCACAAGTTGGGTATTTTGCCACAGAACAAGGTGTTCAGGAAAGGAGAAGGAGGAGGAGAAGGGGAAGGAGAAGGAGAAGGAGAAGGAGAAGGAGAAGGAGAAGGAGAAGGAGAAGGAGAAGGAGAAGGAGAAGGAGAAGGAGAAGGAGAAGGAGAAGGAGAAGGAGAAGGAGAAGGAGAAGGAGAAGGAGCATCCTGTTGTTGAGGCTTGCAGCCACCAGGTTGGTGAATAACAAGAAAAGCTGACAGAGAAGCTGACCCTTCTCTCTGACTGGCAGCCTCAAGGGTGGTCACTCTAGGGAGCCCAGCACCCTCGATTTCAGGAAGGGAAGGCCAAAAAAAAGGGAAATCCAGCTCCCAGGGCAGGCTGAGTGCAGGGAGTGCAGTGCCTCTGACACCTCAGGCACCGGTCCAAGGGCCCAGGTCACCTGCACAAGATTAACATCCAAGTGGTTTTTTGTGTTTATGGGTCAAAGAAAGCCATGCTGCCCCTCCTGCCTGGCATAAAAGAGCTGGGGAAAAAGGCAGAGGCAGACAGCTGCTGGTATCAGCACTTCTGTTAGGTCATGGTCCACGTGTGAGCCAGTGGATGTTTCCATTCCACACATTCCTTATTCTCAAAGGGAAAAAAGAAATAAAAGTTGGTTGAAAAAGGGTTCCCCAGGAACAAGTAATGTGCAGCCTGACACGATAACAGGGTGAGAGAAACACCACAGCCGAGCAGCAGCTTCAGTGCAAGCCTTGGTGGCACAGGTCTGGTCCTGCCCTAGCACAGAAATTGTGTTTCTTCTTCCAAGGCTCTGAACTGGATTTTCTTAATCTCTGACAGTTTCAGCTAAAATAGAGCAATGGACACTTCTTACCTTGTATGCTTGTCTCACACCCCCATTGTCAGCAATGTTTTCTCCCAGTGTGTTGATTCCACTCAGCTGTAAAATAGAAAGGAAAAGTATTGGTTTCTGAAAAAAGAGCCCATCCAGGACCCAGAACACCAAACTTTGTGCATTTTCCACTTTCTAAAGACAAGAGTTACCTTAAAATCTGAAGGTTTAGCAGCAGATTACATTAATATCTCTGAAAAGTCTTTGTGTCCCTTGTCTCCAAATCCATGTTTTGAGATATTATTGTTTTCCTGATCCTCTCCCTTCCCCTCCAGGCAGCTTTCTAGGCGCTGTGTCTCTTTTACCCAGATTTTCTGCTACTTGGTCATTGCTCATTTATTCTTTCTCTTTTCTCCTTGTCTCTAATCCTCAGTTTCTCACCACACTTCCAGTTAGAGGAAGTGGACAGAATCTGTACAGTCTGTAGAACAAGTTAAAATTCAAACTCCAAATTGCTGAAATTATCTGTTAACAGACATCAGCAAGCCTGCTAGAAGGTATTTTTCTGTGTATAATGCAAGTTATACACAGAATATTTCTATTTAGCAGATATTCCTAAGTCAGTCAAGTATCACCAAAGATGAAGCTTTGGTAATGGGAAATCTCTAATTTTATTTTAAAAAAAATTCTTAACCTTTAGCCCAACATATTGATTTATGATAGTCAAAGCTGCAAAATGTAGAATAATGCTTTGACTGAATTTAATGTATGAAAAAAAGAACAGAAAAATTTGCTGAGATGTTCTTCTCTATTTTTCCTGGCCTCTCTCTGAATCCCAACACTTCAGCACATGTTTTGGGAAAACCTCAGGGGCTGTTTCATCTTTTCCCTGTCCTGTGTGATGGAATTCATTGTCAGGCTGTAAAAACCAGCCAGAGGAGCTGAGAGAAGTGACTTCCTGTGCCCTGCAGGCCTCGGGCCGAGCTGTCCCCCCAGCGCAGGACGTACGTTCTGTCCCCCGGCCAGGTCCCAGGAGAAGTTCCCGTACTGGTACACCATGCACTGCGACAGCTCCTTGAAATTCCGCGCCGACGCTTCAGTCCACCAGTCCACCAGGTCTCCGTTCTCGTTGAAATTCCTGCCTGTACCAGGATGTGGAACAGAATTATTTACACAGGAAAAGGGTTTGGTGCGGGGAGAGGGGAGCGAGCGAGACTCTGGGTTGTGCTTTTGGGAGAGCGATGCTGGAATGCCTCAGAAACCCAGATCTGAGCTGACACACAAAATTCATCCCGGTTTCATGAGCTCCCTGGCGGGACTGAGCACTGAAACACCTAAAACCCCCTGTGCAGGGTGTGCTCAGAGCCTCACCGTTGTCGTCGAAGCCGTGCGTGATCTCGTGCCCGATGACCATCCCGATGCCGCCGTAGTTGAGGGATTTCGGCTGCGCGGCGCTGAAGAAAGGCGGCTGCAGGATGCCCGCGGGGAAGACTGGAAGAGAAGGCACAGCAGAGTCACGGCCCTGCCTCGTTACCCTGCATGGGCAGCAGGGCCAGGCCACATTTATGGGCTTCCACCAAAATCACTCTGCTCTCTGATCTCCCTGCAGCCGTGCCTGATGTGTGGCAGTGCTGCAGCATGGGAGGGACAGAGCAGCAGGACCTCTCCCCTCTGCAGACACGTCCAAAACCGTGACCAGCTTCTGCTCTGTTACTATTTTGCTCCTCAAAAGACGCAGTTTGTTCCAATTCACATCCCTTAGCACTCGCAGACTTCTGTCTCATCGTTAAACAAACCTCACAACATTGGGAGAAGTGGGAGGGTGTCCCCCAAGAAGAATAAATTATCTGATCATTCCATCACAAATCAATCTCAGAGACAGGAATTTATTCTTCCCCTGAAAATACGAGTAACTCCCACTAGAATCAATAAAAATAGGCCAAGCTGGCAATAAAAGAACTGGAACAAAGCAGTTCTTTTTACCCACTTCTCTGCTCATTTTTCTAGGCTCCTAAGAAACGATTCCGTTAAGAAGAAACTATGCTGCAATTCTGATCTTTTCCTAAATTAAGAGTAATAAAATACTATAAAATATTCAGTTCCACTTAGTGCCTCGTGAAGGCCTTTTCCTGTCCCCCTGGCTGCTGCTGCAGTGTGAAGGATTAATTCTCCCTGGGCAGGAGGGGGATGTGACTCTGCAGGGTGAATTCTCCCTGGGCAGGAGATGGATGTGACTCTGCAGGGTGAATTCTCCCTGGGCAGGAGGGGGATGTGACTCTGCAGGGTGAATTCTCCCTGGGCAGGAGGGGGATGTGACTCTGCAGGGTGAATTCTCCCCGGGCAGGAGGGGAATGTGACTCTGCAAGACTCGGACAGGAGGAATGGGTGACAGCTCTCACACAGCAAGAGAAAGAAGACTGATATTTCCTGCATTTTGGTATGAACCCAGTTCAGTTCCAGGGCTGAGCAGCTCAGAGCTCGGTGTCACCTGGGGGACGCTGCCTGGCCAGCAGCAGCTCAGTGGGGTTGGGAGCTGAGGGGTTTCCTCGTGCTCTGAGCTGCTGGTGCAGGCGGGATTGTGCTCAAATGAGCTCAAACAGAGCCCCAAGTTCCCCACACATCATGCACAGAACTGCTCTTCAGAGGGGTTTAAAAAAGCCCAGTTTGTCTAATTCAGACATCACTGGAAAGATCAGACTGCTTTAATTATCCTGTGCATGCCATAGTTAAAGGATGAGGTAAGAATTTATGACTCACATCAACTGCCAGTCACCAGTTTCAGTCTTCCACATCATGATTCCTTTCCTACGAATTACTGAACAAAGCTATTTTAAACAAAGCCTTCTGAAAGTTTGTGTGTTAACTCTTCAGTAAAGAGCCAAATGCTCACAGCAAGAAATAATCTTGTTGCATTTCTGTGCAGAGCCCTGCAGGACAGGGCTTTCCCAATTTTTCAGACTTGTTTTCAGGAGTTACAGGTGGATCACAGCGCCTCACTGATGGCCTCGAAAGGACACTGCAGTCTGTGACATCTGGGTGACTGAAATTTAAACACTTTTTGCAGAATGGATGTGACAGAAATATCGAGAGGCATAATTAATGTTGTGGAGTGTTTGGTGACTCCTGCGAGGCTCCCCGTGAAGGGAGTGGGGATGGTTCACACCAGGAGAAACCTCGGGGCCTCCATGGGGTTCTACTCCTCAGCCAGAATGGTTGGGGGGTTTATTTCCATGGATGGCTTGGGGGAGGCTGACATTTGGAATCTTTATACTCAGATTTGTATTATCGAGATTGTTCCACTTCCTGATTTTAGAAGTACACACATACAGATAAATAAAACAGATAATCTGGGCATTGAACCTGAATCAATGAAATGGAAAACCGTACCTATCTGGTTCCTGCTTGCTGAGTAAAAAGCATTGACAACAGCAGCTCCGCTTATCCACCTGGCAACACCAGAAGAATAAACATTAGAATTCCTGTTGTTCATGGCAAAGTTAATGACTGCTCGAGTAAGCCTAGAAGCTGTAACAGAATCACAGAATATTTGCAGTTGGAAGGAAACTTCTCCTGTGCAAACCGGAGAAAGACTGGACACTATTACTAAATACTTACTCCTCTTTGTCCACCTTTTCTCTAAGCTTTTTCAACCTTTTCTTCTGGGTAAATACCAAATTTTGAATGATGTTTTCAAAGTATTCTTCTTCTTTGTAGTTCAACTGAAAATAAAGGGGGAAGAGGAGTTAGTGGTGGTGGTACTGATTTGGAATAAAAGACACACGGATCAGGAAAATCCCGTCTTGAGCACGGTGAGCAAAGCAGCACATTCCTAAGGGTGTTCTCTGATCTCCAGTCAGCCCTTGGTTTGCAGAGCTCTTCGTTTTTAAAGTCCACATTTTGTAATTATCTTCCCCACATTTTGAGATTATTTTCCTCGTATTTTGAGATTATTTTCTCCATATTTTGAAATTTTTTTCCCCATATTTTGAGATTATTGTCCCCATTTTTTGAGATTATTAGGCCTTATAAGGAGGGCCTCATTTCATCGCGCCGCCCCTATTGTCACACCGGGCTGGCTGCTCACACCCCCGTCCCTCCCTGGGCACCCAGGGGCTGTGCCAGGCCCCTGCCAAGGCTCCCTGGGCCGAGGAAGGCAAACACACATTTATTTCTTTCCTATTTCCCCGCCTCTGGGGCAGACTCACCTCCTGGTACTCACTGTTGAGCTTGTTGTCGTCTGTCACGATCTCATCGGGGTACCCAATCCTCTCTCTGATTGCCTTGGCCTAGGGACAAGGGAGTTTGGTGTCCATAGCAAACCCAGCCATGTTTTTAAATCAGAAATTATATCAGAAGGGCAATATGGAAGCTACTGCAGAAACCGCAGGAGGTTAATTATAATATATTCATTTTGTTTACGTTTTTGTTCACTGAAAGCACAAGTTTATGGTTTTTATCCTGTTGCTCCTAATAGCTGGTCAATCACCAGAAATCATTCCTTCTCATTTGCAGTCTTATTTTCCTGTAGATATTCATTATCTAGCTCCTTAATCACTGATTTGCCTGGAAGGCCTCAATCCTGTATACAGATTCCTCCTATTTTGTGTGTCTGTCTCCAGAAGCCCCTTCCCACGGAATCCCCAGGTGCTGTGCCTCTATAAACACAACTATAAATGTGTTTCTGTTATAATATAGCGACAGAAGTTCCTGCTTATTTTTTGTCAGGACAAACAATTGAAATACTGATTTTTACAGAACCACACATTGCCAATATTTGAGACAGAACTCACTTTCTGTTCTGCTCTCTTTTTGGTCTCTGCATCCATCCAGGGAAGTTCGTCCAAGGTTTTTATGAAGACGTCACGGATATCTGCAATCATTTCCTCAACCTGGGAAAGCATGGCAACGTTACAAACCCCGAGTGAGAAGGCGACGCAGTTCAGCCGTGCAGGTTACCGAGACCTGGCAGGCATCGCCCTGCAGGATGCTGTGCATCCAATGGAATCCCTGTGTTCCTGCCAACCCAAAAACGGGCTCTTTCACACCAGGATTCCAGTGGGATCGCAGTCACCTAAGGCTTCCCTTCAGGCTCATTTTCAGGAATTTCCTGTGTGGCTGAAGCACAGAAATCACCAACTGTCCCTGTGCCAGTGGGGGCAGATGTGAACCGGTGTGGGTCTCACAGCACTGCAGGGACCACTGGGATGTGAGGGTTGGTTTGTGCCCAGCCCACCAGGGACTCGGCTCAGAGACAGGGCTCTGTCCCGCCAGCTGTGCATGTGCAATCCTCACATTTCACAGTGTTCTGGAGTAAAAACTTCAGTTCTTAAACCTGGGTAATACCTGTCATTAACACTTCAATAAAAACTAAGAAATCAGACCCACTTTGATGACACTGCCATAAAAACCATGATCGCAGCCGTGCCAGGATTGCAGGGCGATGGTTAAGGGCCACCCTGGCCGGCTGACCGAGGGCCTTACCACGTGCTTGCTGTCCCCAGCGAAGGCCTGCTGCACGTAGAGCCGCCCCACGGCGCTCTCCATGTTCCCGTTGACGTAGTTGGCGCAGCGGCGCCACGCCGCAGCCTCCGAGCTGGTGCCGTACAGCGCCTGGGGACACAGCGGGACACAAGTGGGACGCAGGGGCGACGCAGGTGGGACGCAGGTGGGACACAGGATATCGTGGGACACATGTGGGACACAGGTAGGACACAGGTGGGACACAGGATATCATGGGACACGGGATATCATGGGGCACAGGGGGGACACAGGATATCATAGGACACGGGATATCGTGGGACACATGCCAGGGCTCACGGGCACGTCTGGGCACACCCGCAGGCACGACGGTGACCGAGTGGCAGCTCCGTGTTGCACAGGAGCCCCCTGGACCCCCAGCTCACACACGGGTAATCCCTGCGCCTGTTCAGGGCTCTTAGCTGCACTCACTCCATAAGGGAGAATCAGCAAAGTTCTTCCAGAGGAGGAAGTTCTGCTGTGGAACCCCAGAGCACTTCCGTGTCCCGTTGCTGAATTTGCTCAGCATTTCCTTATCAGCACGAAGCCCCCAGCAGGATTGAACGACTGAAAACCACCGCTGGGGCCATGATGTGTGCCTTGGAATGCATTCCTTTGGGTGATGGAGGGTTTGTACACGTCAGTCAGAACTGTGATCCCTTGCGAATAAATGGGGCTGTGCTGACACCAAAATGGGGATTCATTTCGAATCAGAAAAACAAGAGACCGAGGACCAGAGCAGTGCCTTCAAATCCACTCAGCTACCGGGCATAAATCCCATAAATTATGGATACACTCCAGCAGAGGCTCGGCAAACACATCTGGCTTTTGTGTGCAAAACCCAAAATACATTAAATATTTATATACTACACCTACAGAAAAACCCCATCTTTTGTGGCTCACAAAAGCCATCTTTAAAACTTAGGGAGAGCTGGATTTCTGCACCTTACGGAAAGCATTCCTGGTGTCCTTGTAGTCCTGGCTGAGGCTGTTGACGAGGTCCATCACGAATCGCCAGGTCATGTAATTCTGCAGGTCTCTGTGTAACAAAATAATAATAATAAGCTGGTCAGGTTTTGAGGCTTTCTAAGTTTTCTGGAAAGAAAGTGCCAAGAACACGTAGCACACCTACCTGGGGGTGTATTTTACAAGAATAGACTTGAGCTTGAGGAGGTAGTCAGGGTCGTAAACAATGACGTGTTCCGTGTTGCCAACGTTGATTTCGACAGTTGACATGATGGCGTTTATGAATTCTGACCAGTTGAACACCTGGAAAATTCAGATGCATTATTATGTGCTTCACTCATAAATGTGTTTGCACGACACAAAGGCTCTGCCTTTAGTTTCCCTGATATTTGCGCTACTTTTAAACGGGGTCATTGGAATAATGACTGGTCTGAGATCATTTATAGCTCGAAAATATTAACATAGGGGGGTATTTGGCAGAAAGGGCAGAGGAATTGCTTTGATTTCAAACTAACACAATCTTTTGTTGATTTTTAAAGTTTTTGTTCTGCCTATTCCTTTGAAAAGTGTTGGTGATTTTTCCCAGTCTGTCTGTGGTTTGTTGGAAGGGGTAATGTCTTCCCCCAGACCAAAGGATGGAGCTGAGGAGAGCAGACAAGATTTGAGGAGCAGTCAGTGCAGGACTGAGAGAAGCAGCGAACTCCAGGCTGATCTTGGGAGTAATTGCTGTTCTATCCTTAGACATTACAACGCTCCCAGCTCCCATCGAGTGTCTTTTGAGCATTTTGGAATAAATTTAAATTAGTGCTGATCTGCAGCACCCCCCAGGAACTAATAATAACCCGGGCAGTGCCATTCCATGTCAGGAGAAGTTGTTTTCTGACAGGATGACTGCAGTGGTAACCAGCTACACCTGTGGGAGACGGTGAATTATGAAACCAATTAAACCAGGCAGGAGGGAACTGTCAGAGAATTAAAGTCAGTAAAATTGCAGTGATTATGAAAAAGGGCCAGGAATAACAGGGTTTCATTACTGCCCTCAGAAACCTCAATAAAAGTCATGAGAACAAAATCTGCCCGTGCCCGGTACGACGTGATGCTCCTGGGGAGACAGGGCTGTGTCAGCAGGGCTGAAGTTTTTATTCCAGCTGCACTCTGGAGGATGAGTTCAAGGCTGCCCTGCACGAACAGCTCACTGCTCGGGCTGAGAGCAGGGCTGGCACATCCCGGGGGAGCTGCAGCGGGAGGGATGTGCGGAATTGTCCCATTTCCTGCGCCTGACAGCCTGGGCTCCTCTCTGCCTGCCCTGGTGCAATATTTACAGAGGGAGTGCTGGACAAACAGGAGGTTTTGTTCTGAATCTCTGCATAAACAGAGTGGGGCTGAGCAGTCCCCTACAACATCCCTGAACCATCCCTGAGCCCCTGAGGGTGAGTAACAGGATCACAGAATCTCAGAACGGTTTGGGTTGGAAGGGACCTTAGAGATCCTCTGGTTCCAACCCCTGCCATGGGCACAGACACTTTCCACTGGATATTTTTATTTTTCCCTTTGTGCTTTTCCATCTCTTTGTGTTGGGGCAGAAGGGAAGATGTGCCTCCAGGGCAGGAGCAGCGGTGGGCACAGGATGTACCCGCAGGTCAGTGACATCAGCGGTGCAGTAACACTCTGCACACCAGGGATCCTGTACAAGTGCCAGTATGTCAGGTCTTTAACAGAAGTCAGGCTTCATTGTTTAACCCCATCAGTTAAAATAAATAAATCAGAGGCTGAAATACCAGGTTATCGATCCCTCACCTTTTGATTGATTTCCAGTGTGAAGTTGTTTTGGAGCTGTGCCAAGGTCATTTTATTGTACAGCAGAAGTGGATCGTTTCTGTCTTCAGATTTAGTTGTTGCCTGTCAGAGTGAATCAGGAGATGATTACTGAGTGCACGGGGTCAGCTCCCGGGGTGTCACTGCTGCTCGGGGAGCCTCGTGGTGCTGCCCTGCCCTGCCTGGCCCTCGTGGTGCTGCCCTGCCTGGCCCTCGTGACTGCTGGGGAGGCAGAGCCCTCAGCTCACAGGCTCTGTGCTGCTCAGTTCAACATCTGCATCCACAACAGCACATTTCACCCTGTTAAAGTGCTCTGAAAAATCAGTGATGCCAAGCCCCCTTTTATCTCCATCCTTCTCTTCCGCTTCCTCTTTCCTATTCTATTGTGCATTCAGTGGTTTCTTTCTGTGTTTTTTTAACAAATTCCCACGAGCACAATGCCAGCTCTCTTCAGTCCCATTCAGGCTGCTGCTGAGTTTTGGATGAAGGTTGAAATCCCAGGCAGTGGCAGCTTCCCCAGGCCAGCAGGACCCCAGCAGCAGCAACTGCTGCAGGGACACTGCAGGTGTGGGTTCCCTCCACACTCCTCTTTGAAACCTTTCTCCAGTGAGTGCCTTTTTGGATAATAATTGCCCATCTCTGACCCAAGCCCAGAGGTGTTTCTCAGGGAAATGAAGAAAATCAAAATCAGATATTTTTAGTTCATACAAATGGTTTTCCCAAGTACCTGCCCTTACTACCAGAGTAACTTCAAAACCAGCTGAAGCGATAAGAAATGCATCCAGCCTGTTTCAGGGTCATCCTCAGCCCCAGCTCCTGCTGCAATGGTTAATAATAGTAATAATAATAATAATAATAATAATAATAATAATAATAATAATAATAATAATAATAATAATAAGCCATGGTCTGCTCATGAATGCCTTTGGTTTTCTCCATGCATGTCCAAACTCTCCCTATTTCTCCCAAGTCCAACTCCTGATATTATTTTTCCTTTGCCCTTTTCTTTTAAGGGAGAGCAGTGTTTGGTTAAAAATGCCCTGGGAACAATCAGCATTGTGGAGCAGCTTGTGCAGCACAAACATGACTTTGTGTTCCCAGCAGGCCAGGGGCTGGGAATCCGCTGCTCCGGGATCCAAACAGCCCACGGGGAAACGGGACAGAGGGAGGAGAGCCCCAAAGCATCTCCCCAGACTCACACTCCACATTCAACAAAACCCAGGTCTGTCCCTCTGCTCTTGCAGGGCTTCTGTGAACAGATCAGGGGAAAACATTTCATTGCCTGGAAAACAGCTGCCTCAAATGCTTCCCCTGGCTCCTCCCAGCTGCATCACTGCCCGCTCCTCAGGTGCAACAACCTCCAAACGCTTCTGGTCCCACAAAATACCATCAAGGAAGGTAACCCAGGGTACAGTCAGCTCTCTTAGGTGTTAGGAAAAACGTCAGTTATTGAAGGGACAGTTTAAAGATGTTTTTCTTACATTGGCAATGTCTTTCTCCAGCTCCATAACTCTTCTCATTTGTTCAGAAATCTCATTCTCATTGACAGAAATATTTCTTTCTCGTAGGATTAGTTCAGCTACGGAAATCATGAAATCAACATAGGCAGAACATGCCTGCGGGAAAAAATGGGAACAGCTTAAAGACAGAACTCTGCAAAGCAGAGCATACCTTGATTATCGTCAAGATTTCATCTTCATTTTTATGAACTACAGTTCTTCACCCCTCATTTGAACAGTTCAATTCTATCGGAAACACTGTTAGATCAGAACTAGAAATTAACTTTGACCATTCCCTCGTGGAGCACCGCTGAGCAACCGGAGCACTGCTCAGAGCTGAACGCTCCCAACGACCGCGCCGTGTTTTCATTATTCAGAACGAGACATTCGTGTGCCCATATTTAAACCCTCACCCGTGTTGTTTCTAGCTCACGTTAATTACAACTTCCAAAAATACCGCTCCCAAAGAGCCGTGCTCCCAGGAACAGGGAGCGAGGGGATTGGCTTTGTGGGAACAGCACTCCCAGCAGCTGTGAACCTCCTCCAGAGCCTCTTGGAACAGGCAGAACTCACACTGCTGTATGCAGAGGTGTGCTAGGGACAGTATATATGAAATTTAACATTAAAGAGTTCACTAATGACAAGAATGTAAATACAGCAGCAAATTCTCTGAAATGTCACACTGTCAAACACCTTAAGGTGTCATTATCTTCTATGGAACCACAGTATTACTCTAATTCCATTATTTGTAATTCTAATTCCTCACTGGTAAGGCACACTCATTTTTCTATCAACAAGAAAGCTGTTTTCAATATTCCTTTTCAATGTAAATAAAAAACATACAGAGTGCTGGATTAGCTATCAAATAATAAATCTGGTTTGTGCAATGTAATCACCCAAACCAGTGATTACACCTGGCATTAATAAGGTGTGCGTGCCATCAGCTTTATTAATAGAAGTGTTTTGGGACATTCAGCTCCTCGGGCAGGGGCCACACCTCCTTAATGAGTGCTCAGTGTCTGCAGCATTCCTGTCCCCTCCGGGGCATCCCTCCTGGCCAGCAGGGCCAGGCTGTGCCCGCCCGGGGCTGCGGGACAGGGATGGGGACAGGGACAGGGACAGGGACAGGGACAGGGACAGGGACAGGGACCGGGCTCAGCAGGGACAGGGACAGGGACAGGGACACGGACAGGAGCAGGGATCGGGCTCAGCAGGGACAGGGACAGGGACAGGGACAGGGCTCAGCAGGGACACAGA